>PVKC010002840.1:0-41392 GCA_004027635.1 Crocidura indochinensis
TATCTCAACTAAATTATTTAAATAAGATTTGAGGAAATAAAACTCTCCAAGGCCTTTGCTGCATTGCCAATACCTCTGATCATAGTCTCTGACCAATACTGAATCATCAATGGTTGAGTAAGTTTGTGTTGCTAAAATAAAATAAACCTATAGATTAAATGTCTTACGCACGTATTTCCTTATTTCTGTTGTCTGGAAATTACAAAGATGACAATGGAAAGTGAAATTTCCTTTTTTCTTGATGTATCCCCAGAGTGGAAAGAATGACCCATAGAAATTCCTCTAATCTCACTTCTGAGTTGGGGCTAATGGAATCATAAAAGCTACAATCTCAGACTTTATTGTTTCCCATAGGCTCCATCTAATTATATAACATTACCTCAGTGATTTCAGTTAAACCTATAGATATATTTCATATATATGTATATATGAAATACACAAAAATTTGACACTAACAATTAAAAATCTATATCCTGCTAACTAGAGCTACATTAGGAATGTAGCTGATTAAATGTAGATGATTAAAACTAGGATGGATGACTTTGAATACTTCTAAGATAGAATTTATAAACATATTAACCACAAAATATAAACTATTAAAGTGTGAAATATGCCCAAGGTAATGAAGGCAGGTTGTCATAAATAGTCTGAGATCTAAGGGTAAAGAATTAACACTATAGTGGAGATTCAAAGTGAGTAGGTGGATGAATTTATTATGGAAATGATTTCTAGCACAGCACTTAAAAGATGATAATAATAATAATATACAGCAAGGAGAAGCAGAGTTTTAGAGTTCAATTTGATGTACTATATTAAAAAGGAAACTCTTTATTAAAAATATTTTTAGCTCATTGGTATGAGGAATAAATGAAGCATATAAACAAAAGTATCAATCATATTGAATTAAATATGTAGATTCAAACCTTGGTACTTAAAATGGGTCAGTACTTTTAATACAAGAAACTCAGAAAAAATAAAAATTACTTTCAAGGCTTGCATCGATATTAGAGCAGGTACGGCACTTGCCTTGCACTCAGCCAACTCAGGTTCAATCCCTGGTAACCACGTGGTTTTATGAAGACTGTCAGGAATGATTCTCATTGAGAGAGTGAGGAATAAACCCTGAGCACTCAGAAATCAGTGCTGAATGTGACATCAAGCCAAACTTATACATAAATAATATTAAAAATAATTTTTAAATGATTCCTTACAATTTTCCTTAGAGTTCACTTCTCATGACTCCATTTTTCAAATGCTATTTACTTCCTAAATGTATTAGGTCAAACAGTTAAAATTTATTTTGCTATTTGCTATTGATTGAGTTTGGGCCATTTACAAATTTCTGGCTCTGTGATCCATTCTCCCTCCTGCTATTTCTCTAGGGATGATTTGCAGGGCCAAGATCTAACTGGAACCAGTTGCACACAAAGTGAGCTCCTTAATCATGAACTCTCAGGCACTAACTAGAGTGGCCTTTAAGCTTTGCATTTTATCAGCTGAAATATATAAATATGTATATATCACAAATTAGAAATAATAAGAGTTTTGTTCACTGAAAATACTTGAAAATGTGTATGTATTCCCCAAAACTATATACATATACATATATGTATATATATATATATATATGTGTGTGTGTGTGTGTGTGTGTCTTGAATGAAGAAATATTTAAATATACTTTATTTGGGAAAACGAGTCTGAAGATTTATATAACAAAAGATAATCACCTACAAAATAATTAGCAAGACATTGAATCTCCTGATATATTCCTAGAAATTTCTGTGTGCAAGAATGTTGAGAAAGGTTGTTTTCTGACAGAGATGGGCAGACTGAGGATGTTGAAATTCAGTATTAAAAATAATGTACAAGTGGAAGAAAATTATGAATCCAAATACAAATATATCCTAAACATTTTGCAGTCCTGTGAGTCCAGAAATATTCATTAAATGGAGTTTATTTTAGTACAGTAAAAATAGAGGTATATATAAGATTGGTCAACATTTCTATATCTGTAAATAAAAATAGCATTGTTTTCATCATAATTTTCTTCTCCTGAGATATATATGCATATTATCTTCTCTTACATAGTCATTACCTGTGTCACCTTGCCCAGACACATGACTTTAAACAACTCCTAAATGTTGCCTCAAATTAATGTCATCAAGTTCAGAATTTGTATATATGCATCTACTGGTTTTTTATATTAAAAACAATAATTTACATAACATGTTACTAATTATGCTATCTTCTCAAATTTACTGTTATTAAGTTGCTCACCACAACCATATTCATAGTATTATAGTAATTCTGAACTAAAAAAAATATAACAATAGGTAAATAGTATTTAGTGTAAAATTCTAGTTTTCTCACATATTCTAAAACAGTTCTCTAGAAAGTTCTACAAGCTTTCCCTTAAGATATATATGGAATATTATTTTATTATCAACAATAATTTTGATAATATTTCATGATATAAATTATTTATAAAATCAAATATAATTTATATATTATGTATTTTATAATATATAATTTTATATAAAAATTTATATAAATTTCTTTATAGAATTGTTCTTTATATAAGGATATAGCAATATTTTCTGACATCACACGTAATACAGCCAATTGCTGTCAGACCTTCATAAAGCTGCCAGGAACAAAACTAAACATTCTAAAATGCAGATCATATTCAGGTTAGAGAGATAGTATAAAAATTAAGGAACTTGGTTTGCTAATGAATGATTTGGATTCGGTACACCAGCTGCTTGCCTGAGCCTACCAGGAGTAATCCCTGAGCACAGAGCCAGGACTAAGCACAGCAGGATGTGGTCCAAAAACAAATTAAAAAAATAATGTTTTCATCTGCCAGAATTCTATTCTGAATATTTCACTGGAAACTCATAGAATTATCTGGATATAGTTCAAAACTTTATCATTCATATAACAGTATCTATATGAACTATTTTCATTATACTCTTCCAAAGTTTTGACTAAACTCTATTAAAGTGACTTCTTTCATCTCACACTGTCTTCACCAAACCAAAATTATTTTTATCAAATCACTTATTAAAGAATGCATACTGGGGCCCGGAAGATAGCATGGAGGCAAGGCGTTTGCCTTTCATGCAAAAGGTCATCGGTTCGAATCCCGGTGCCCCATATGGTCCCCCGTGCCCGCCAGGAGCAATTTCTGAGCATGGAGCCAGGAGTAACCCCTGAGCACTACCGGGTGTGACCCCCCCAAAAAAACAAAAAACAAACAAAAAAAAAGAATGCATGGTTTATTCTTACTAACTACATTCATGATCAGGATTTAAAATCTTACCAATCTATTAACATTCGGTTACAATTCACTCTCTTCAAATATCAAGAATATAATATCAACATTCTAATAAGTAAATACTCTTAAAATTTTTTATTCAATGTAATAACTTTTAAAACTTTTTTAAAACTTTAAAACATTTTTCATATCTGGAAAAATTATGTCTTAATTTTTAATATAACCATTGAAGCAATTTTTTATTTTAATTTTACACAAAAATCAATTAATTTGTCTTTTCTCAATTTAGTCTAGCTAAATTTTTAATATTCAGATAAGTAAGTACTACTTACTGCATAGGTAATAGTTTTATTTTTTTAAATATCTCAACTTAAGAAGCACTATCATCCAAGCCAGTGTAATGTGACCATTTTAAAATTCACTGCAAAACTTACTCTCATAAACAGGAACAAAATTTCCTACATATTTTAATTTATAATCTTTCTTTAAAGAATTTACATTTGCGATGCCGGAAAGGTAGCACGAGGGGCTGGAGCAGTGGTGCAAGTGGAAGGGCATATGTCTTGCATGTGCTAACCTAAGACAGACCAATGGATGTTCTTCCACATCCATTATGGTCCCCCAAGCCAGGAGCGATTTCAGAAGGAATTGCCAGGAGTAACTAACTCCTGAGTGTCACCGGTGTGACTCAATCCCCCCCAAAAAAGAATTTATATTTGTTTTGTACATATGATTAGAAAGATAAGCAATGTATATACATTATTATGTCATGTGGGTCTCCTTTTTTATTTTTATAAAATTTTGATGACTTTCCTAGGTAAATTATCCATATTTGGTTAGCAAATAAGATATATGTGCCATTGTATATTACTCCACTTCTCAAGTAGAGGACATATATGAAATATTTTTTGAATTTTGACAGATTATATTCATATTTGGAATATATTAAAAATCATTATTCAAAATTTCAATGTATTTGAACTTCTATATTTCTCAGTGCCAAACTCATCTTGGAGAATTCCCAGTTCAAACTGCAAAGAAATATTAAAAGTTATTCTTCCTATGAAAATCAGAATCAATTGAAACATTGCTCTAAATCTATTCTATAAGATTTAGACAAACTTAATTACTTTCAAATGTCACATTAGATTTGATGATAAAAATACCAATCATGAACTGATACACCCACTGTTTTAAAATTTTCTCAAGTGTTACTATGATAAAAGAAGAAAAGTCAAAAATATAATCCGTATCATCAGAAAGTTTTAACGAAGTCAAAATTATATTAGTACTTTACACAAAAACTTAGTGTTAGGTTTCTTCTGAAATCAATATCTACATTAAATTAGATCAATCAAAATTATCTTTGTTATTATAACTATCTAGTACATTTTCTACTAAGTCTTGCATAATTTTGAACTAATATTTTTATAACCTCTTGCTAGTGTGAAGAAAAAGACCAGAATTCATAGAATATTTAAATATATTTTATTCAAAATACATCAACATCTCTAAAAGATGTAATATATAAATAAAAAATTCACAAAAGAAAATATGCAGATTACCAAAAGGATATAAAATGTACCCAACCAACATCATTTATTCGTCATAAAGTATGTATAAAAATAAGAATTCTATACCGTGAGATGAAATATCAACAAAAATGTACTAAATTGAAATATCTAGACTTTCATCTTATTGAAACATTAGAAAAGCCCAGAAATTGGAAATGATTGAATATTAATAAAAAAGTAGATAAAATAAGGGGCTGGAATGCTTTTGCCTTTCACATGGCTGATCCAGGATTGACCTTGGTTCTATCCCTGGCATCCCATATAGTTCCCCAAGCCAAGGATGATCTGAGTGTATAGCCAAGAGTAACCCCTGAACATCACAGGGGGTAGCCCTAAAATCAATATATATAATATATATAAGAAGAAAATGTAATACATATGTAAAGTAAATTCTATTTCAGCCATAAAAAAAAAAAACAGTGCTTGCTTCAGCAACATATATACTAAACTTGGAATGATACTGAGAAGATTAGCATGGCGCCTGCGCAAGGATGACACGCAAATTCGTGAAGTGTTCCATATTTTTAAAAGAAAAAAAAAAACATACCTTTTGTAACAAAATGAAAATTGAAGGCTCAACGAAATGTCTGGTGAAAAGTTTCATAATATGTTTACTCACAAGTGGAATTTGAAAACAACACAAATCAAAACGTAACTCATAGACATAGGTGAGGTAGCTAAAATCAATTAAATTAATCAAATTTGACAATGTTCTAATAATAAGTCAGGATTCATGAGGGTGGGCTATCATATTCTGCAAGATGAAGGACATATCTCTAAACCTATATTTTATTTCTTATATTTTATATATCTTATTTTATTTATCTTATATAATATTCACTCATTTTATATAATATATGCAATATATTACATATATTTATAGAATGCATTTATATTTTAAATATAATGTATATATTTTTAATTTTATATGTTAAAAATAATATATTTTAAGTATTCAGTTTTTCATAGTGTAACTAGTTATAGTTAGTATAACTATTTACACTCTAGTAATTTTAACATTCATGATTTTGATGAATACAGCATTATGTATAATGCCACCAACAAATTGACTTATACCCTCCACCAAGATCAGTATGAAAAGCTGTCTCCTTATTTAGCCCATAATAAAAATCTCACTTCACAGATAATTTTATAGACAATTTACTCTCAACAAAATAATTGAGAAATAAAAACTATGGGGCAAAATACTCAGAAATGTTTGTGGTTTACTGCTCCTGATTCTGTGCTCAAGGATCACTCCTAGTAGTCATGAGGAGGGATGAACTGAATTCACTTTGAACATCTATATACGCAGATGAGACCATTTATAAAGCTGTACTATATCTCTGATCAAAACAATTTAACTCTAGAATGAACAAATACATATTTATATCTTTAAATATTGGATTTCTCTATAGCAATACAATAAAGCATGCATAGATGGAATAAAACAGTCAAAACAATTAAGTGCTATAAGAAATATATGAATTTGTTAAAAATAAAACATAGGAGCCAGTGTGGTATTGCATCAGTAGGGCATTGTCCATGTACATGGCTTAGATCCCCTGGTGTCCCATATGGTCCCCCAAGCCAGAAGCAATGTCTGAGTGCACAGCAGGAGTAACCCCTGAATGTCAGGGGGTGTGGCCCAAAAATAAATAAATAAAAATAAAATAACAACATAAAAATTAGAGTAGTGAGTATACTGAATATACTCAAATATATATGCAAATACTGACTAAAAGTGAATTAAGGGAGTGCTTCAGGGGAATAATTTGAATTCAATATTATAAACCGGATTTGTGGACTTAAACTAAAAAGTCAGATTCATTTAAATTATGCACTCTGTAGTAAATAAGCAAAATCTTATTTATTATATTAGTAAACATGTAGAAGACAAAGCTCTTTAATGATCATTGGCTCTCCATGAGTCAGAGAATTTTGCATTACTTACTACTGAAACCCTCTAGGGCTTGCAGTTAATTACCACTGGTACATGAATTTTTATTATGCTATTAATCACAGTATTATAATTTAGCTGGTCCAGATTTTTAAAATATTTTATACTGAAATATTTCTCTGTGACAGTTATCAACAACAAATGAATTGCATTTCTAAATTTATTCCATAGTTTCTTATTATTTAATTTCCCAAGGTAAAACTGATGTTCTGTTCTTTCTTTCTTTTTTGATGTTCTTTCAAATTAAATTTAAAATGAAAAAGAAATAAAATAATTTGAGCATAGAAGATAATGCAATTATGTTAAGGTGAAATCCATGAACAGTATGTGTGATTAGTTTCTTCATTTGTCCTTTCAATATGGTAACATTTTTGAATAAAAAGAAATGATACAGATTAAAAATGTAAACACAAAAAGGCTTTATAACGTAGGAATCAGAAAACTGAAAGTCCTTAATTGCAAACCAATTAAAAAACACCCCATATAGGGGCCCGGGAGATAGCATGGAGGTAAGGCGTTTGCCTTTCATGCAAAAGGTCATCGGTTCGAATCCCGGTGCCCCATATGGTCCCCCGTGCCTGCCAGGAGCAATTTCTGAGCATGGAGCGAGGAGTAACCCCTGAGCACTGCCGGGTGTGACCCAAAAACCAAACCAAAACAAAACAAAACAAAACAAAACAAAACCCATATCTTTAAATTTGATAGATTTAACATTAAAGTTTATTGAATAAAATGCCCATCTGCCAGGGCCAGAACAATGACACAGCTGTAGGGCTTTTGCCTTGCGTACAGCTGACCCAGGACAGGGAGCAATTCAATAACCCGATGTCCCATATGGTCCCCATGCCAGGAGCAATCACTGAGCGTATAGCCAAGAATAATCCCTGAGCGTCACGGTGCGCGCCTCCTCCCCAAAATAAGTCCATCTGCTGATAAAATTATCAAATTAAAATATCTATGTTATTGTATTTAAATTTGAAAATAAGTGTTGTTTTTTCTTCCATGAGTTTTTTGAAATCAAAGATTTACAGTATAAGAATGTATATATGTATATATACCACATATATTATGTATATATGTAAGCCACATATTTTTATGTATATAAGTACATAGGTAAGTAACAAAAATGTCTTTTTTTGCTTTGAATTTTCCAGAATGCTAATTCAAATTAATTTTCTACTTTAGTAGATCCAAAAAAATTTTTTTTTTGTTTTGGTTTTTGGATCACACCCGGCAGCTCTCAAGGATTACTTCTGACTCTACATTCAGAAATTGCTCCTGACAGGCTCGGGAGACCATATGGGATGCCGGGATTCGAATCAATGACCTTCTGCATGCAAGGCAAACGCTTTACCTACATGCTATCTCTCTGACCCTTCCAAATTATTTTTAACGTAATTATTTTTAAATAATGATGTTACCAATGCAACAACCCAGGCATATTCTGAGCTGGCCATGTTTATATATATATATATATAAACATATATATATATATATATATATCCTCTTACAAAAGAAAACAAAAATTTAACATGCCTCAAGAGTTCTATCGAAAATTGGTCAACCTCTTAATAAAACTGCTTTGGTATCCTGGAAGGATTTACTATGTAAGTCAGAGTTAAATCAATAAAAAAAGTTTGAAAAATAAAATAAACCAACTACATTATGTACAATCTCATAATTGTTGTGCTTAAATAAATACATTTAATTTAAAAACAGAAAATATCTTGCAATCTATCTAGACAAAATGAGAATTTCTTATCTCCATAAAGTAAATATATTCCACTGAAGAAAAATTTCTTCATTATATAGTTATTACTTACCAAATATTTGTAAGATAATTATTTAACATTTCTATTTAGAGGTAACAAAGCAAATATAATTTTCTTACTATAATTATAAATTAGCATACTAATAGATAAATCCAGTTTTATTATTAATCACAAAGGGATATTTTTATTTTTGACCATAGAATTAAAACATCATTGGGAATAAAAATGGAATGATAAATTTAAAGCTTTTAAATTAATTTAAATGTATTAAATCTGTCAAATTAAACAGATTAAGCCTTTGCGAATAAAACACATAAATCTATTTATTTCCTCTAGGTCCGTTAGGAAACATTATTCCAAGATGCTAAATTGAACAAACTTCAAACATTTTAAATTTATTGGTTGGAGAATAAACATGGTAATAAATACACATGGGCATCCAGAACTTAAAAATTGGAAATTGGCAATAATCATCAAGTTGGTAATTGTATAATATCACAGAACAAAAAGCCCTAAATTAGATTATTTGGTAAGAGATTTATGGTGTCTTTCCTGACCCATGCTGTACAGAAATGTACAGAAAATGTTAAAATCAGAAAATACTTGTTAGTATGGATTTTACCTGGTGTTAAGAGAAAGAATATTTCTACTTTGGGAAATGTTCCCCATGGGTTTTATAGCTCTATGCAAATATTGTCTGAATATCTGAGACAGTGAAAAATTATATTCATATATTTATGGTTATATATGTAATCTGTTCAAGATTTCAAGATTTAATAATGAATGTAACAAGGAATGCTTGTAGGCACTTTATCACTGTGTATTTTTACCAACTGCTTAGATTTGCAGTCTGCATAATTAAACTCTTTTTCTTTACTCAAATTTCTCTAGAGATAAAGTTATAGGTGTTTACATACACATTTTCTCTATATATTTACACTTATACATAAAATGTATAGAAAATAACACTTTATAAACTCAAATTATTGATATATTTAACACTACTATATCAAGTATTCAATAAGTATTAATTATTAATATATAATTATAAGAATAAAATTATATTCAAATTTATTCCCACTAAGATATATTTCAGTAAAAATGCATTTAACAATTTGGGACTAGAAAGAGTATTTGTATGAGCCCTACCTAAGACCCTCCAACCTAAGACTCCCACCCTGAAACCCACCAGGAGCAATCCCTGAGTGCTGTCAGATATAGCTCTGAAAAATCCCTAGGTATAGTCAGAAAGATAATAAACATATAAGCAAAAATAATTCACTGGTGTTAAATGAGTTTATATATTTTATGTGTACAAGGAAAATACATGATAGAGCAGTTACATTTATAAAAATCATTGCATATAAAGCTATTTGAATCTGGTGGACAATCATTGACTTCAAACTTGCGAACCGTGAACAAATTTATGTGCAAAAATACATTTGCTGGGGTTGGAGGGGTGGCACTAGAGGTAAGGCCTTGCAAGTGCTGGCCTAGGATGGACTGAGGTTCGATACCCCGGAGTCCCATATGGTCCTTCCAAGCCAAGATTGATTTCTGAGCGCATAGCCAGGAGTAACCCCTGAGCGTCAACGGGTATGCGACTCCCCTCCCACCAAAATAAAAACCAGGATGGAAGTATAGCATTTGCCAAGCATGCAGAAGGAGAGTGGTTCGAATCCCAGGATCCCATATGGACCCTCGAACCTGTCAGGAGCAATTTCTGAGTGTAGAACTAGGAGGAAACCCTGAGTGCTGCCTGGTGTGACCCAAAATAAAAAATTAAAACTAAACAAAACAAAAAAAATGCCTTTGCTACTAAGAAAAATATATTAATCAGCAAAAAAGTTGCTATAATTCAAGTTCACTAAGACAAAAATTTAATTGAACCCAATCATTTATTTCTTTTTAACTTTGCAACAGGATATACAGGACATGTACTCACACGTTAAAATTTTAAAGTTTTTTACTATTATTATTATTACTGGAGATATCCAATTTTTAAAATCTTACACATCATTCAAATTATATATCCAAATATTGCCTACAATATATAATTAACCAATGGCATCCTACCACCTACTATTAAGGTGCTAGATATTCTAAGTTTGTATTTACATTGTATGCATCTTATTTCATTGTATATTTATATTATCTTGGGAAATGTGTCATACAATTTAAAAATGTATAATATTTTATGTATAAATGTATATTTTAAAACTAATTGAAAAGTGAGTTGATTTGTTTGCTAGTCTCTCCAAAGTAAAGGCTAATTTTCCTTCATCATGCTCTAATATTGCTTTCTACTTTAACTGTTCCATTAATTGCGCTAAATATAAAACATTTTGCATGCTATTGACTTATTAAGTTAAATACACTACTTCCACTTAGAGTTTCTTTAATCTAAGCGTTTCAAATAAGATCACTGGTTTTCAGCAAGCATTTAACATTTAAATCAGCACTTAATTTACTAATGAACATTTAAAATGAATTGATTAAATAATCTTTGTTATTCTTAGAGAAAGTAAACATAAACGCCAAACTACCAGTTCTAAGTTTTCATTACTTTATATTTAACAATTTAGGAGTGGAGTGAGAATTGGACAACTTTCTAAATTCTTTTTAATCCCATCTCTGTAGACCTTGTATTAGAATTTGGATTTCTTCTTCCCAGTAGAGCCTGATACATCTAATGTGCAATTAGAAGAAGCAAAGAAGCCTTGTTTATACAAATAGAAAGCTAATGAGATGGTACAATCAATGTGAATACATGATCATTGCACAGCTACAACTCCACCACTTAATCTAATTCCTAACAAAGAATTAGCTGCAGCCAAGTGAATACCCTAACAAAATTAGCTTCTGTCCTGTTTGCCTTTTAAGATCTGGGTAGAATGCTAGAACCTCATTATCACTGCATAGCCCTCCCTGAAAGCATCTTTTGTTTCTTTCCAGAGTTTCCCCAAAGATTATTCTAGTTAGTGTTCTTTTGAACAATATTTAGAAAATTACCAAGTAAACATTTCTTCTGCCTGCAAATTATCATCTTAGGAAAAAACTTTTTATTGTCAACTATGCCATTGTATGCTTTTAAATCTTATAATAAAGTCACATAGATTGTCCATTCAAATGTGACCTAGTTGTAGATTTAGGGATTTTAAATAATTCAAAAATTAAGTTTAGATGCCTTATGCTTTAGAGCTCAAATAATTCAATTATAGAATCAGGCCACCATACAACTTAGTATTGGTGTTTCATTATGTTTTGTTTTGGGGTCATACTCTGCGATGCTTAGGTTTTGTGTTCAGAAATTACATTGGAAGTTTTTGGGGGACCATATGAGAGACCGGGCATAGAATCTTTTTTGGTTACATGCAAGGTAAGCATCCTACATGAAGAAATATCATTGCAGCTCAATTCAGAAATTTAGATTTCCTGATTTACTGGATAATAGTCATGTAGGTCATAGCATACAAACTCTCATAAGGTTATTACTGTTTGTAACCTTAATCATAAGTACTATCAAAGTAGTACTTTTTGTTTCAATGGAAAAAGTAAGAACTGAGCATTAATTTATTCACAGAAATCATCCATTCAACGTTCATATAAAATTAATTAGCAGCATCTATTAATACACATAAATAAATATATTATAATATAAATATATAATAGAATTTTAATATATAAAAGTTAATCTATATTAATATAAGCAATTAAGTACCTATTTATAAATATAATATATTAATATATATTAATATATCTAGTTATATGTTATATTAGTCTGATATTGAACAAGATTTTGTGGAAATCTCTGAAGATTAATATGAATCAATTATACATAACACTGACCATTCTGGCTTAAGAAATGATAATAATAATATGTTCAATGGATCAATGAATCCTGAAATGGTCATTCTCTAGAAGGAAGTGATCATATAGACTCATGAAGATAAAATATTTGTTTGTTTGCTTTAATTTATTTTTCTCCCCTATCCCCCACACACTTCAGAAGCAGGGTGGGGGAACCTGACAGAGCCCAGGCTCTGCAATGATGATGATACTGTCAGTGTTCTGGGAACCACGTGGAGTGACTGAAATCCAAGAGCCCTGCAATCTGTACTATTGCTCTATCCAACTATCCAACAAGACGGATTTTATAGGATTAAAGCATATGCTGCAATGGTTGAACTAAGGGGAAAAACTAAGTAATAGGAGGTGAAAGACTCCAAGGAGTTGCCTAAAAAACCTTCACCTGAAACCCTCAGAGAGAGAGAGAGAGAGAGAGAGAGAGAGAGAGAGAGAGAGAGAGGATGGTCTTGGATAATGATTTATGTAGCGGTTAATGACTGAGCTAAAAAAAATGTATGAAGGAAAACAAAGGCAGAGAGTAGCACCCTATTTTGTGTCCTGAAAAAGAACCTGATATTTTTGGCCCAAAATTTGCTAAAAAAAAAAATTAAACAGTCGAAATGAGGAATAAATAAAATGAGTCGATCTATAAGACATCAATTTATGGAAGTGGCATAAAGCCAGAGTAAAAATAGGATATATTAATGTTGCTAATTAGTACTGAGCCTTAATAAAAAGTTTTGATGAAATTTGCTTCAGCTGTTCCCTAAAGATTCAATTTTGGCACAGAATCCCATATCTTTCAGGTAAGTGTATGCTAATATGTAGCAATCAGATTTCTGAGCAAAAAAAAAAAAAAAAGAAAGAAAAACAACCCTTCTTGTTGCCAATATTTCTATAATTATAAGTAGATAATCAGTCATTCATTTCAACAGTGAGACACTCAACACTCATATTAAAGCTGTTTTACAAGGTCAGGGAAAAAACAGTGACAAAATCTAAATTGGTCTTTGCCTAAATTTTACATATATATATATGCACATTTATATATCTATATATATCTATATATATCGATATATGCCCTGAGTACTACTGGGTATGGTCCAAAAATCAGTATATATACATATATGTATATAAATGTATATAAATATATATGGATACATATATAAAATCAGTATTTATACATATATACATGTATATATATATGTGTGCATGTGTATATGTGTATATATATACTGATTTTTGGGCCACACCCAGTAGCACTCAGGGTTTACTCCTGGCTCTTTACTCAGAAATCACTCCTGGCAGCCTTTGGGGAACCATATAGGACACCAAGGATCAAAATCAGGTCTGCCACTTGCAAGACAGATGACCAATCAGCTATGCTATCAATGGACTCACAATTGGATTCACAATTACAATTAAAATATATAGAGAGATATAGATATATTTTATTTTGGGGCCACACCTGGTGACGCTCAGGGGTTACTCCTGGCTAGGCACTCAGAAATAGCTTCTGGCTTGGGGACCATATGGGATCCTGGGGGATCGAGCCACGGTCAGTCCTAGGTCAGCCGCATGCAAGACAAACACTCTTCCTACCTTTGAGCCATTGCTCTGGTCCCAATTAAAATATGTTTATTGGTAAGCATCAGGACATTTACACTTAAGTAAATCATTCTATATATATTTATACAGCTTGCTGGCAATTTTTATTCTGAATTATAAAACATATATATAGATATATTGCATATATAATTTTTCACACGTATAAAATTATGTTACAATATGAAATACTTCATATTGACAAAAATATGTTTTAAATAATTAATAGATAAATAAGTCAATATTGTTTAATGTATTATACAATGATTCCTTCCATTTAATAATTTCATTTAATGAACATAAAATCATATCCTGCTCTCAAGGACATTCTGACATTTGTCACTACATCAACAAATATGACGTTTCTGATCTAATATTTTTATGCAACTAGAAGTGACAGAAGATCATTTCTATCTAACATCACATTCTTGATATTGCTAAAATATTTTAATGAAAAAGTTAAGTATTCTAGATTAGGCCATTTATAATTTCTGATGCACATTTTCTAAAGCAAATTCTTCTTTAAAAATAATTTGCTAAGTTTATCACCTTAAATAAGTGATCAGTGTATTGTTTCATTTTAGTGGCATTTGCTGACTTGAGCTATTTTGTAAAAATGACAGCTATTAACAACTTTAATAACAATTTTTGCTGCACTTCCTTAACTTCAGTGTTTGAATTCCAGATGACTATTAACACAAATCATTAATTATTCTATAAGAATAATTATAACTTGGTAAAGAATGTAGCAATGTCACATTAAGCAAATTACAAGTACGGGTGTTCCAATATTTTAGATTTTGTATATAGAAAACTGCCCGAAGAAAAGCAAAATAAAGGTGAATATTTAGTAAAGGGAAAGAGAAAGCAATATCTTACTGAATTGCAATAAAATGAAAAATTATAAAAATTTAACATGCCAATTATTTTTCTGCATTTGATAAATATTGATCAAATATAAATTAAGCTAAAGTCAAATGTAACTAGTTCATTTCTATACACTGACAACACATTTTTGAATTTTTTTGTTCACAAAATAAGTATTCAAAGGGCACAGAAAGATCATAGCACTCACACAGGGGAAATAAGAAAGAATGATTTTAGACTCCTAGTTTTGTATTATTTACACAATAATACATAACAATTCATAATTCCCATTCATCATATTGTCCCAGATAATTTTCAAGGTGTAGACACACTTGCAATTTCCGTTGCCTCTGCCCATTGTTGTTTATTATGTGGCATTTATGTAATTTCTTAACTAGCCATTTCTTACTGATTCTTATATGTGTTCAATAAATTTGATACACTTACAAAAATGTTCAAACACAAACTATTGCTATTCAATAGCAAGTAAAATAAATGGTGTCTATTACACATGTGCAAATATAAATGCATATCAAATATTGCCTTTTTAAAGTAGCAAAACTAGGGGCCAGAGAGGTAGCACAGCGGTAGGGTGTTTGCCTTTCAAGCAGTCAACCCAGGAGCAAAGGTAGTTCAAATCCCTATATGGTCCTGTGCCTGCCAGGAATCATTTCTGAGCACAGAGCCAAGAGTATCCCCTGAGCGCCACAAAACTAGATATTAGAGCTGCCTCTTAAATATGAAGAAAAAAACTTTAAGCCACTATTCTGGCATTTATTTATTTATTCATTAATTTATTTGGTTTTGGGGTCACACCCAGTGATGCTCAGGGGTTACTCCTGGCTATACGCTCAAAAATCGCTCCTGGCTTGTGGGACCTTATGGGACACCAGGGGATCAAACCATGGTCTGTCCTAGGTTAGAACGTGCAAGGCAGAAGCCTTACCACTTGCGCCACCACTCTGGTCCCACTATTCTGGCTTTTAATCCACTATTCTATTCTTATTGATTGTTCTGCTATCTCTGAATTCCTGCCTTAAACTATTCATAAATAACCAACCTTTCTCTTGACTGGTCTTAGATGTTTCTTCTCTCAATCCTACATCAAAAACCTTAAACAATTCAGTTATTTTATAGTATATTTGATATAGACATGTGAGACTGAAATAATATTGACTGCTTCATAAAACACTTCAAAATGCATTTCATGTCTCTTTTTTAAAACAAAGGAATGTTAACATTTTACTTAGAAATAAATTATTTTTGCTAAACTTCCCTTTATAAAGTGATTTTAAATCAAACTTTAACTGCTGTAATTTCTCAAAAGAATTATTGTCCTCTATTTTTTTTGCTTCTTTAATTTTTACATTTTAGTATTGCTATTTATGTGGAAGTTGAAATAATATATTAATAGATGAAACTTTGAAACGATATTCTTAGGATTATAATCTCTTTTTGCAATGGGATAAAAGTGAAACTTAACAGAAAAGTTAGCAGAAAATACCATTAGTTAGAAATAAGCAGCTTAGTACTATATTTTAGTAGTGATGTACATTGGGTTCCTTTGTTCCAACTGCTAAAAATGAGGTTTTGCGTATTCAGAATTATTTATTTTTATTTTTATTACTGTGGCTTTCCTGCAAAACTCTAGAATTCATCTTCTTAGTTGGTTAAATGCCAATGTGCTCCAATTGACTGAAACTTTTTTTCAAAGTATCAAATGTAATGGCTAATAGCAGTTCAGAGTTTGAGAATTCATCTATCTATTTTCTCTGAAGACTTGAGTGTACTCTAAGATAAATAAATATATTCATTTACTATGTACATATTGACAGTCATTACTGCCAGTGAGTGATTCGCTTCATTTGACTTTGCTTCTTTACCCATTTAAATGTGACTTTACTTTGTATCAACAAACAGAAATGCACTTAACAGCAAAATGATTGTTTCATTCAATTCACTATCAGAAGAAGAACATTGTGATCACATAAAGGAATGAAAAAATACTCTGACTGCTCAAATCATTCTAGGCTCTCAAAATCTATAGTACTTCAAACAAATAGAAAACAAAAATTTTCTAAATGAAAAGCAAACATTTCTTTACTTATTTTTATTTCAGTAGAACTATTTAGTCTTTCTAATTTAAATTGTTTTCACCTGATATATTTTATTATATATAATAGATGCATTTTATAAGGAATATTTCTGATTTCTATAATTCAGTTATAGATTGTGATTTTTCCCCTTACTGAAGATATTCCTAGTCTTCTTTGACTTCATTTTTGAATTTCCAGTCAGAATTATTTTGGCACATATTTTATGCCTCTTTTCTTTCCTCTTTTATAAATTTATTATTATTTTAGTGGCAGGTTAGATTGTTTCTAGGTCGCACGTGGCAGGAGAGTATTCAGGGATTACTTCTGTCTATTGCACTCAAGATTTCACGATGTTTTTCCCAAGATACATATGTAGATGCCAAGGACTAAACTAGGTGAACTATGTGCAAGGCAAGTGCTCCCCCTGCTATATTATCTCTCAGGCCCCTTCTGTCTTTTCAGATATACCCCTTACTGCAATATATCCCTTCTCACTCTCCCCTCAATTTTCTATCTTTGTGTTTATGTATCTCTGTCTCTGCATCTGTCTGTCATTCTCTTTCTCTGTCTATTTCCACTCCTGTATTTTTAAATATATATTCTCATTTTTAAGCTACTTCAATATTTTTCAATAATTCCAGCATTTAATTTAACTTGAAGCACCAGGATTCATTACTGTCATAGATCTTCAAATGTGTTATCATAACACTTGCTCTTTTCCTCCGGCTGATGAAAATAAAATTACATTTTCCCTGCAAACCATTTTTTATTAAGAACCCATTACCAAACACAGCATACTAATATAGCTTCTTCTTAAGCTATGATCCATGGATCACCAAAAATACTGTTATGTTTGCAGCCTTTAAGATGATGTTCTGATCTAGGGAGAGCAGTGCTAAGAAAATAAAATGTATTAATTTGTTACTTTATTCAAAACTGAAGGAAGTATTAATAGTTTTAAATGGCTAAATATGTTCATTTATATACATGTATATTTATAGTCAAACTAAAACATATGCTTTTCTCTCTGTCTCTTTCTATCTTTCTCTCATCCCCTCTCTCCCTCTTCTTCCAGCAAAAAGTACTCCACATGTAGTCCATCTTGATCTATGTAGTTCATCTTGATCACATATAATCTACATCTTTTTTTTATTTTTTTTATAATCTACATCTTGATGTAGAGTATTACATCAGTGCTCCTATACATCCCTCCATATGTATAATGTCATATGTGGCCATAGCTGCAAAGTTTTGGGTCTGATTTACTCCCCCACAAGATTTTCCGAAGTAATTTCTCGTAAACATTTTGTCCTTGTGTGACTTTTATATTATTTGAACAAGAATAAAAATGTAGTAACCATGCTGGTCCTTCATTTCAAAAAATTTTCCAGGATTAAAAATGGATCTAAAATATTATTTCTCTTTAAAATTGTTTCATGAGAATATAATTGATATATCAAAAGCACATATATGGATGCGTTTCAAAATATTCAAAAATGTGAAATAATAAACCATATAAAGATGACAAATATTTTCTACTCATGTCAAAATGTCCTCATGGATCCCTTTTAGCTGTGAGATTTTCTTTTGTAAAAACTCTTGCCATGAGCTTTAGATTCATCACACGGTGAAATAAGTGACCACTGAAAAGCATCACATCTCTGTCAGATTTCTAGAACTTAAATTGTCATAAGAGCCTTTACAAACACTGAAAAAATCCTTCTCTTCACCTTTCCTCAAGTCAAAGCAGAACTTGACAACTATTGTATTCTTGATTGGCAGAGTTTCAAATAGCAATTATCAAGGTAACCATGAACCCAGAAGTATTCAGGGCTTTTCTTGGTTCTGTGCACCGAGTTCAGAATTCAGTGCTGGCAGACTTGGGATAAGATATGTGGTATCAGGAGCAAACATAGATGTGTCTCGTGCATGGCAAGAACGTTATTCGAATACTCATGATAGCTCTGGTCCCTTAATTCTGTACTCTCTCTTCAGCACCAAATCAAGTCAGTACTTATTCTGAATCAGATTTACAAAAAATTATTTAACTCCTCCTTGAATAAATCTTGAGTGTACTATGCAAATTAAATAAGTTAGGAAGCAAAAGTATTTATAACATGTAAAATAACAATAAAGTAAGCAAACAGGCAAAACACAATGGAAGTTTGGAAAAGGCGAGTGTGATTCTTTATCTATTTGATAAAACTCGCTGTAGTGTAGTACACACAGAAAGGCCAGAAAAAGGTAAAGAGAGCCAAGGAATCTTCTTTTTTTTCTCCCCGAGTCAAGGAATCTTACTGGAGTAAAGTTTTTAGTGAATAAGAAGATGTTGAGAGATAATACATTTATCAGGCACCTTACCAACTCTGCTAACATCCTCACATGCATATGTTCCCCAAAGCGCCACTAGAGGTCACTCCAGAGCAAGAGCCAGAAACAGCCTGATGAACACTGCTGGATGGGCCATCCCCAAAACATAACAATAACAAAGATAGCATGGAGGTAAGGTGTTTGCCTTTCATGCAAAAGGTCATCGGTTCAAATCCTGGTGGCCCACATGGTCCCCCGTGCCTGCCAAGAGCAATTTCTGAGCACGGAGCCAGGAGTGACCCCTGAGCACTGCCAGGTGTGACCCAGAAGCCACACACACACACACACACAAAATCTCTCTGTCTATTGTAAAATGTCTTTAGATTTCACTTCTAAAAATTTGGTACATCTTGATATTTATTATAACGTATATAGCTTATTGTTAAATCATTTTGCTTAAGATCCCTCCTGTTACCCTTATACTTAAACCCTTATATCTCACTGCTATTTTTCTCTATGTAGAAGAAAGACCCATATCTTCTTACCTTAGTGAATGAAAGTGCATGATAAATTAATGTTGATTGAAATAAATTTAATTATTAATTATTGTCCATTTGTGTTTAATTTCCATAAGCAAAATTGTGTATAGTCAACAGAGAAAAAAATCCTCTCAATTCTATATTTGAAGATAAATATGATAAATTGAGAGTCATTATGTCAATATCCAGTTTAATTTTGATAGTGTAATGAATTCTGCATTTAATACTTAATTGCTTGCTAAGTCATAACCTTAATCAATTTATGTATATATATATACATATATATATGTATATATACACTAGTATTCCAAGTTCGCAAGTACTTCAAAAAGCATACCATACCCCACATATAATATTTAAATATTGCCTTAAATCTACTCTCACCTATAATTTCTTTATGAGATAGTAATTATCTTCAAATTTATGACTCTGAACTATGCCTCTCCCCCTGAGATTTATGTAATATTATCTATAAGCCAACATGTTAAATTTCATAGAATCCTTATAAGAAGGATTCATAGAATCCATATAAATTCCACACATATGGCTCTTTCAGATTCTTCTAAAGTCATAAGTGTACTTACAGTAAATTATGCAACATGTAATTTGATTTTTTTTTACTTTCAGATAATTCCTTTCCAAGAAACATTCATGATGTTACTAAAAACAAATTTGATTATTTCTTTTTAAACAGCTGTACTTACATTGTTCCTGCACACCTATTAAAATCTTAAGCACAGAAACAACTTTTAGAACAACATGATTCTTGTTGAAGTAGTTAATGACCATAATTAAGTCACAATGGTCCTTACCTTTTTGGTGTGCCAAATAGTGTGGTCTTTAAAAGACTGTTTTTTCCTTAATAAACTTCTTACTATTGCTTAAATGTTTGATATAAATTTTCTATAGCTTGCCTTCTTTATTAAATAGTAATAAAATTATATCCAGGAATTGTTTCAACCATGTTTTAGGAAAAAAGATCTACAAAAAAGATAATGGCATGAGTTCATGAACAAAATATTTCAACGCCAGTTTCCATTATAACATAGTCTATATTGGTTTACTTGTAATTAAAATTATTTTACTGTGACTGGAGTGAGTATACCATGGGTAGGGCATTTGTCTTGTGTGTGGCAGATCCAAGTTTAATTCCTGAATCCCTTAAGGTCACCCAAATACCAGCAGTAATTATCCTTAAGTAGAGAAACAGGACTAAATCTTGAATACTTCAGGCTTGGTCCCCAAACCAAATAAAACATCATAAAACACGTAGACTATAAACAATAAAGCTTATACTAGTTTGGTTTGGGAAATTTTAATTCTAATAAAAATATATAGGTTACATATATGTGCATATATAATCAGTATACCTGAATTCTCCAAAATATAGAACTTAAGTGTATTTATCAATGCCCTATTAGAAATTTATATAATCGGGGGCCTGGAGAGATAGCACAGCGGCGTTTGCCTTGCAAACAGCCGATCCAGGACGAAAGGTGGTTGGTTCGAATTCCGGTGTCCCATATGGTCCACCGTGCCTGCCAGGAGCTATTTCTGAACAGACAGTCAGGAGTAATCCCTGAGCATCGCTGGGTGTGCTCCCCCCCCAAAAAAAAATAAATTTACATAATTGAATGATAGTTCTATATTTTATATTAGTTAAAATTAATAATTTAAGGTACCTAGACAATTATTAAAATGTAAATAATGACCCCCAAATAACTAGAGGTTTGCTCTATAATATAAATGCATATTGGATAGGCCTTTCATATTCATGTTATTTTATTTTAATGTTTCTAAGCTTATGTGCTAAACACCTAAACCCAAAATAGTAGACTCCTGTATCAAAATTATCTAACTGAACTATGAGACACATAAAAAACAGTAAAGAGATACTGACAGAACCTATGATATAGTAGCTTGAGCCATCGTTCATATGTTGTTCTCAAATTATTTTACTTCTATAAAATACTTTGACTTATTGCTTCTTTGTTTAACCATACTCACTGGCATCATTGCAAACTTAACTAATCTTAGTGTATATATGTTTTAGAAAAGTCCTCAGTAAACTAATATTTATTGTACAAGAGACATTCAAATTATTTTTAGATGCCAAACTAGTTCTGAATGTATAGAACCAGATATTTTATTGGAAATATTTTTAGCAAGAAAATGTCACCAAATAGTTTAATGAAGCTATTATTATTACCCTCAAATACAGAAATAATAACCTTAACAATATTATAAAACTATAAGGATAAAATATTTCAACACTGAATGTGTCCTCTTTTAAAGATTAAAACTATCATCCTCTTTATTCATCATTTTATGGATGTGAATCAATAATTCATAAAGAGTGAATTGAAAATGTATGAAGAAAATATTAATTCTATCCCCTGAAATCATTCAAAGATGTGCATTCAAAGTAATTTTTGAAAAGATACAACTTAAGCCAGAAAATATACTTGCATTCATTACTTAGCAATAAAATAAGTATGATACAAATAAAATTGCAACATTATTTTTCTAATATTTAAAGTTATTTAGAACTAGATATCTTTAAAGAGGAATAAAAGAATGAAATGCTCACAAAACAAAAATTTTACAAACATAAATGCTTGCAAAATTATGTCTGAATTATTTAGTTGTCAAGAATTCTGAAAGTTTAGAGCAACAGTTTTATGCAACATCAACTGTGAATCCATCTATACCTTTTGCTTGATTATGAATCACTTTAAGTACATGTAAAGCATGAGTCTTAGAGATCTATATTCATAGAGGTAAGTACATTAAATGACCCTATTATTTTATATTATATAGACATTTTCCCTTAAATTGAAAAATCAATATATCTATTAAGCCTTTAAGTTTATGAAAGTGTATTTGAGGTTATCCATAGTGCAATAAGACAGGGCATAATCACAGTAAGTGTGAGCTATACTTCTTGGCATTAAAAAGTTCATGAAACAATTCATGTCCTAAGTGAATAAAATGATTTCATCGTTCTTACAAATTTTAGGAATTTTGAAGAAAAGTTTCATCTGAAAATGTCATTGAAAAACTGGTGAATGTACTTAAATACATTCTTACCAGTATGTTATTTTTGTTTGTTTGTTTTGTTTTTTGGGTCCATACCCAGCAACACTCAGGAGTTACTTCTGGCTATGTGCTCAAAAATCGCTCCTGGCTTGGGGACTATATGGGTCGCCTGGGGATCAAACCACGTTTGTCCTAGGTCAGCCTCGTGCAAGGCAAACACCCTACTGTCGTGCCACTGCTCTGGCCCCATCAGTAAAAAGAAAAGAGTTAGAATTTTTATTTTCAGCACACATCCATCACTGCGTATTTATAACGATATGTCATTTAACCTTTGATTTCGATTTTATGATATTTTTAATTAAAAAACGAGATGCATTATCAGATGTCATATGTATAGATTATCAACAATAGTAAATTCTCACTAAGTGCATCATTCCGGTTATAGCAATGGTGTATCTTTAAGGATAGAAAAGTTTTCTATTCTTAAATATTTAGATTGCAAAAAATTAAATGTCCATAGGATACACAATTTTTGTGTGTGTGTTCACATTCTAATAATATAATTTTTATTTTAATCATAGTGGCTTACATATCATTCACAGTAATATTTCAGGTACATATTTACATTGAAACAGGGGAATTCCCACCACCAAGCTGTCCTCCTCCCACATCCACTCCCATGCTTCCTCCCATATTCTCCACTTTCCCCCCAGGGGCTGCTAGATGTGTGGTCCCCTCTGTGTCTAGTTTATTACTTAGTGGATTTATAACTGTTTGGTCTTGGTACCTCCATTACTGCCCCCTCTAATTTGGAGGCTGGACTAGATAGTTAAAGTTATGTGGTTTTGTTTGAGGAAGAGAAAAATAATAAAACGGGGTAAAAATCAACTACGCCGACTATGAGCAGAGTCATTCTAAAGGTTCTCATCCTTGGTTTGAGAGACAAAGGGAAAAAAAAGAAGGTGAAATACCACAACAGTTTCAAAAGAAGTATCAAATAAGATATCCATTGAGCACTGCAGCAATAAAGATATGTACCACAGAATTGCCATGGTCATGAGATAGAAAACATGACAGAGTGCAAAAAGGAAGAAGAGAAAAGAAGAAAGAAAAAGTAAATATATAAATAGAAAATGGAAAACTACTACAATATCCACCCCAAAATAAGAAATCGACAAAAACTAGAAAAAAGGAAAAAAGGAAAAAAAAAGATTATTTTGTGTTTTATTGTCTCTCCCCCCCTCCCCCCGCATAGGCACAGTAAATACGGGGGTCATTGGAAACGGGAATCCCCTTGGCCTAAGAGATACAGGGTTTCTCCATCCTTGGAATATATTGTCATGGGATTATCTATAGACTACTTTCAAGTTCATTTACTCTTCTCTTGATGCTTTTGTGTTGTATGGAAGACTTCTGCTCCAATCTGAATTATAAAAATAGACCTCTATATCTAGAGGTTCAGTCTTTGCACAGGTCAAGGATTGGAACTTATGATGAAGTCTTTCTTTGTGATTTTAGAAGATCTGTCCTCGGTGTCAATTCAATCTGTCTTCTGTGGTTAGTGGTCTTGGCCCTTGCGCTGAACCTCAGATGGAGCCTGGGAGATCGTCTTTCGTTGTTTCCAGAAGACCCATTCAGTTGCAATTGTCTCAGTCAGGTCTCTGGAATTAGAGGTCATGGTTGTTTTGCAGGTCGTAGAACAAACCCTAGGTTAGGGCTTTCTTTCTTTTCTTTTTTTTTTTTTGGGGGGGGGGTTGGGCCACACCCGACAGTGCTCAGGGGTTATTCCTGGCTATCTGCTCAGAAATAGCTCCCAGCAGGCACAGGGGACCATATGGGACAACGGGATTCCAACCAACCACCTTAAGTCCTGAGTCGGTTGCTTGCAAGGCAAACACCACTGTGCTATTTCTCTGGCCCCAGGTAAGGGTTTTCTTGTTGGTCCCAGAATACATACTGCCAGGTCATGGTTCTATCCGCCCGTCATCTGTAGATCACGTTCTTGGCTTTTGCACTGCCCACAGTGTGATAACTTTTCTGATATTGTCTTATCGTTAGTTGGTGAGGTAGGATAACCTGTTCTTATGCCCATTTGTTCCCAATTTCCTCGTTGTAAGGATATCATATTAGGACTGGCACATATTGGTGTTTGAACAGTATTCAGGATGTCCCAGATGGGATTTGGTTCCTGTAGATGTTGTGAAGAACTGTGTTGTTTCTATGTCTGGGGTTCAGGGTTCAAGTCTGGACGGTCTGTGTCTAATCTCCTGGAGTCTAAGATGGTTCCACATGACATACTTTCAAGGTGGGAGATTCCCCTGTATTGTAAATAAGTATGAGTTCTTATCCCTAGTAGATAAGAGCTTGTTTATATACGTGAGATTTCCCCTTTTTTAGAGTCTCTTTGCAGGCAGACATGCTGCTTCATTATATTGCCGGTGCATTTGGGGGTTAAAAGAGAAGAACAGAGAAACAAGTCACAAACCCCCCAAAAATAAAAATAGATATAAAAATATACTTGCTCATGTATAGTAAGCAATGTACAGTGAATTGATGTTAAGTAAAATGAAGTAAAAAATAAAGAGGTAGGGGCTGGGCGGTGGCGCTGGAGGGAAGATACCTGCGCTAACCTAGGACGGACCGCGGTTTGATCCCCCGGTTTCCCATATGGTCCCCCATGCCTGCCAGGAGCGACTTCTGAGCGAATAGCCAGGAGTAACTCCTGAGCGTCACCGGGTGTGGCCCAAAAACAAAAAAAAAATAAAAAAATAAAAAAAATAAAGAGGTAGTGTTATATGGGTCTTACACTTTTGATGGAAGTATAGGCTTCCCCATTGCTAATTGTTTACTATTTCTTGTATCTATTGTATGTAAAGTGAACAACAGCTTTCAGAATGAGTAGGCTGTGAATGATCAACAAATAAATATTACCCAACCTTTTGTAGATGATAGTAACTAACTGAATAAATCTAGTTTTTACCTTACATTTTACTGTGGGACAATCAATAAGTTAGATCCATTTATAACCTTGATAAGTAACATAATCTTCTCTTTTCTCTTCAGTAATGTTTTAAAAAACAGATTGTTAAACAGAGTTAAAAATCACATGGTGTGGTAATGAATGAAATAAAGAGTACTTAGCATACAAACACAAAAATGCTAAAGAAACATTTTAGCTGTTATATATGAGTTTCTGTTGATCATGAATACCAATAATATATGTATATATACACCTGTATACATATATACATATATATGTATATATTGCATTTTTGGCCACATCCGGTGACATGCAGAGGTTATTCCTGGATATGCACTCAGAAATCGCTCCTGAGATGGCTGGGTCTGTCCTGGGTCAGCCATGTACAAGGTCAAAGCCCGATTGCTGCACCATCACTCTGGCCGCAAATACCAGTATATTTATTATTCCTGGTAGTATTATTAAGTCGCTATTTTCTTTCTTGGAAAGGGAAGTAGCTGTAATAAATAAGTAGCTCTCTGGCCAAGTTTCATTACTACATGCAAAAGTGAAGAAATCGCCTCAGAAGAATTTCATGGCTTCACTAATGTCACATGCTTAAAAATGGTAAGATGGAAGATAAAATTCAATTGTTTCATTCTTTATTTGGTCTATTCCAATAACCATCACTCAAACATATAATAAAAATTTCCTCATTGTTGTTGCTTTGGGGATGTCAAACCTGGCAGCGTCTAGGGGTTACTCCTGGCTCTGTGTTCAGATATTGCTCCTGGCATGCTCAGTAGACCATGTGGGATGCTGGGGATCAACTCGCATCTGTCCTGAGTCAGCGGCATGCAAGGCAAATGCCTTATCACTCTGCTACCACACCGGCCCATAATAACAGGACTCTTTAACAATTCACAGCATATGTAGATTATTACCCTATGAGTGAATCATATTTTTACTAAAATACCTTGGGTAGGTAGGCACTTAGAGACATTAGAGTTAAATTAAACATATTTTTTACTTTTCTACTATATTCATATATAAATTTCTCTCAAGTATTTCTGGAATTGCTCTTTCATTGGCACTCACTCATTTACACCATTACACATTTAGTATATATCAACTGGCATGTACCTTCTCTGAATCAAGGATATTTTAGTATATCTCATTGAGAATCACGATTCAACAACATTTTTTTTTATTTTTAAAGTTAGTATTTCTTATAAATGTGAAGATATATACTAAGTACTGTGCACTCAGGTGAAAAGTGTCTGAGAAATCCACTAATGCTAATTAATTACGGCATGATTAAAGTACTTGAATTATTTCTAAATAGACAACCTCTAAAATTATACTTTAGGGCAGGAGTGCCAGAAAATTATACCTTTTATACTAATTTGTGTTACAAAAGCACTCTGTTAAGTAAAGTGATTAAGTCCTTTAAATTCTACATATGTAAAATATACGTACTACATACACATTTATGTAAGGTGCCTTAGATACATCCTTCTTATTCCTGATTACCATATTTTAACATGAAGAATGAAGGTATAAAGTTTATTTTTAATTGGCCCTTATTTCTTCTTCACCTAAGGAAAAAATTCGATAATCTAAAAGCATTTTGTTCAATTGTATGCCTGACTCATGTTTTCGCAGACAGTTACTGGAGATTATTGCATGCTGGGTGAAATACAGGCTGGAAAATCATGATCTGTCATATCATTTTAGCTTTGATGAATTTAGAGGATTCATTTTTAAGAGATGCTGCATATTTAACTATAAAAGGGGCAATCTGTGGGTGTTTAAGAACTAAAGACTTAGTTGAACTTTGGAAATTATCTAAATGATTCCTTGCCATCCTTTTTCTAAGAATATATATATCCATTATATATGCATCTGTATATATGTACAATGATGCAGTATATTTAAAATATAATTAACATTAAATACTGCAATTGTTATATTTGTGGAGAAACATGATAATTCAAACAATAGACTTCTAATTTATTTTTTAGATAGAATTAAATTTACTCCAATGTATTTTATCAATTTTATTAAATGCATCCTTTTTTTTATTTTATTTATTAAATTCATTTGTAATAAATAATTCACTATAGAATGGGGTAGAGCTTATTTATAATAGTTTCATTTTTGACTTCTGTAACTGACAGCATGACATGAAATCCATCAAACACCAAAACACAAGGAAAAATATCTTCCAACATGTGCACATAAATCAAACTACAAATTCTACAATGTTAAAAAAAATATGAATTTCTTTACCCAGTAATGGAATCACCTTGAATTCCTTCAATCGATAGTTCACTGAACCTGAAGAACAATTTTGAAGCACTAGCACATACATAATCTGGTTTATGCAGTGTGCTTGAACGTGTTCCATACCAGAACTGAGCTCAGCTGTTTAAATAAAATGTCTCTACAATGTCTACAATACAAAACAGTTAACCAAAAAGTAACCTCTAAACATGACATCTTCACAATAGCTGTCTTACAACAGACATGTTGGCAGACATTATAGACTAAATCATTATTTGAGGAAAAATAGTTTAATGCAAATAATGAAATGCAATATTTCTCATATTATTTAAAGTGAAGGTAATCTCTGCAAACAGAGTGGGACTCAAAGGTAGTTAGACAATAGCTTTCAATTGAGAAGTCCTTAATTTAGGCTTGAGTTATAGTACATCAAATAGGCCTCTAGCGTTGCACATGACCAAACTTGGTTGGATCCTTGTCATCCCATATGGTTCATGAGCACTAATGGAGAGATCCCTGAGCAGAGTCAAAAGGACATCTTGAACACAGAGGTTTGGGTCCAAAACAACATACACACAACAATAAAAATAAGAAAAATCAGTCGTTATTATAGTATTTTTTATGGTAGTGGTGCCATGATGAAAGTGGATGGTATTAAGAAATTTATTAAATATCACTTGGTCATTTTAAATCTCTACAACTGGAGATGTAGTAATTAATAAATGGAAATTACTTAATCGCTGAATTAATAATTTTTAAAAATTTAAGCACAGTGAAATACAGAATTAAAAGTTGCTAATAGTTGGATTTCAGCCATACAATGTTCAAACACCCCTTTACTCACTACGGTGAATTTCCTTCCATCAATTTCCACAGTTTTCCACTTGTATCTTCACCCAGAGCTTCAGTTTGCCTCACTTGGCAGTCACTTCTCTCTTTCTCTGTCTCTCTGCCTCCCTCTCTCTATCACCGTCTGCATCGCCTTTTTTTCTTTTTCATTTTAGGCCCCTTAGTTTTCCCTACAATTACTGATGCTCCATGACTGTCATGTAGCTATTAAGAAAAATGAAGTCGGGGCGGGCGGTGGCGCTGGAGATAAGGTTCCTGTGCTAACCTAGGACGGACCGTGGTTCGATCCCCCGGTTCCCCATATGGTCCCCCCGTGCCTGCCAGGAGCGACTTCTGAGCGAATAGCCAGGAATAACCCCTGAGCATCGCCGGGTGTGGCCCCAAAACGAAAAAAAATAAAAAATGAAGTCATGAAATTTGCTTATACATGAATAGACAGTTTCATGCATAATGTAATGAGTAAAAGTAAAAGAAAGTCGTTGAATAATCATATTCATCTGAGGTATATGTATTTATATATAAACTTAATCAACATAGTATGATGATATTAATTTATATATAAGTAATCAATACAGTATGAGAGACAATAAACATGATGGCGAGTTGTACAAGTAAGACAGAGTTCTTATGACAATAATGGCTGGAAAAGATGACTGGATAAAAAATTACATCTCAAAGAATTCAAGTGATATGCATGTAACAGTAGTATTTGGAAGGGCTACATAGCTCAGGTCTATTCCATAAGATCTGATGCCATCAGCACTTCTGAACTGAAGCTGTCTTTTCACCTCTCCATATATAACAGGGCAGATATTGGAAAAGGCAGAAATTCCCATCCAATCAATAGCTGGAAAACAATGGTAAAGCCAAAGGGCAAAAGAGCAGGGTTTGGGGGTCATATTGCCAAGCCCCAGAATCAGCCAACAGAGAAGCAATCTCAGCAAAAGGGCATTGGGGGGTGCAAACATCTTGTAGATCATTGAGCAGACCAGGAGGGCACCAGCAGACACTAGACACAGAGAACTCAATAGGAGACCATCATTACCAGGTATTACATACATGAGACCATGTAAAGAATAAAGTAGCAAGAAATTAGCATAAAGCTGTGGTCTTAAAGCCATTGGAGAAATCACTAAACTTCATGAGTATCTGAGTTCTATATGCTAAATTTCTTTTTTTAATATAATTTTTATTGTAATCATAGTAGCTTACATATAGTTCACAGTAATATTCCAGGTACATGTTAACATTGAATCAGGGGAATTCCCATCACCGAATTGTCCTCCCTCCACATCCATTCCCATCCTGCCTCCCTTCTTCTCCACCCTCACCCCAGGAGCTTCTAGATTGAGTGGCCCCCTCTGTGTCTAGTTTATTATTTAGTGATCTTATAACTGTATGGTCTTGGTAGCTCCATTACTTCTCCCTCTAATTGGGAGGTGGGACTAGGTAGTTCGAATTATGTGGTTTTGTTTGAGGAAGAGAAAAGTAATAAAATGGGGTAAAAATCAACTACGCCAACAATGAGCAGAATCCTTCTAGAGGCTCTCATCCTCGGTTTGAGAGACGAAGGGGAAAAAAGAAGGTGAAACACCACAACAGTTCAAAGAGAAGTATCAAATAAGATATCCAGTGATCACTGCAGCAATAAAGATATGTACCACATAATTGCCATGGTCTTGAGATAAAAAAACATGACTGGGCACACAAAGGAAGAAAAGAAGAGAGAAAAAGTAAATATATAAATAAAAAAGTGGACAACTACTTAAATATCTACACTAAAACAAAGAAATCAACAAAAATAGATAAGAGAAGAAAAAAAAAGATTATTTTGTGCCTATTGTCTCTTTTTTTTCTTTACAGTAACTCAAGCCCCCCACACAGGAGTCAGCCAGTTTCAAATTACTACAACCTCAAACAAAATAGAGTTTGAAAATTTAAGTAGTTCCTTAAGCCTTACCAGAACTCTCCTTATTTTCAAACCTCAATACTTTTGCAAATCTTTGATGAACCTATTTTGGGGGGTGTTTAAGGAAGAATTATTCTTAATAGAATGAAATTCAAATCATCATGATATTCTGTTTTGGGCATATTTTTGAACCATTTTACTGGAGTGAAAATATTAGAGTAGGTGCAAAAAGCAGCTTTTTTTCCCATGGTCAGTGAATGAATGGATTTTTCGTACAATTCCATTTCTCTCTTCAATAAGCTTCATCCATCAGAAAAATAAGTTATCTCTAAAATCATCCTAGATGTGAACTACGAAATTAACAATGTTGCTAACTATTAAAGAAGAAAAATTCACACTCATACACCAGCCACTAGTAAGTTGATCTGTGATGTTTTTCAAAAAAAAAAAAAAAAAAGCAGTAAGTGAGCAATTTCACACCAGCTACTCTTTTTCTACAGTTTTCAAACTGTAATGAATTTTTTATTATCTTTCATTTAATTCCATGTAGGTTTATTCTTGCTGATAACATGATCTATTGTTCTCAGAGCCGTGGTGAGATTGCCATTTCTTAAACAGACAGCACTTATTGGAAATTAAACCTCTACTAATGTATTATAATTATTACTTGAGGGTAATTTGCTGCTCCAGCAGGGAGTCCCAGCCTATGTGAAGGTAACGTTTCTTCCAGGGAGCTGTTAATATTTCTTCTACGCTGAAATCCCACATAATGGATCTTGCCTGAGGCTGATTAATGATTTCAGAGCTGGAACAGTGATTTGTAGCTAAATCAGTCCTCACTGGAGGAGATTCAGGGTTATTTCAGTCAATACTGTTAAATAAGTGTAAATAGTAGCTTCAGTTAACACACATGTAATCTAGTAGGTAAGAAAGAGAGTGGCAATAAAAGGAAGTAAATAATGATAAGCCTGCAGTCCGTGCATTTCATTTACACTTAGAGCAGATACAAGGAAGAAACACACTGCAGTGTCATCAAACCCGTGGAATTACTTCACTGCAACACATTTTTTCTGCATTGAAAAAGCAATTTCCCAAACAAGTAAAAGCAAATTGAGCTAAGTGCCTAAAATAAATCAGCATCTTTCCTTCCCTTCTTGGGTTTATATCACCTTCCTAGCTAAAGAAGAAATTGGATACATAACTTGGAATGAAACTTGTGCAAGACAGGCTTAGAAGAAAAAAAATGATTTCTTTTGGATAATAATCTACACATATGCAGAGTTTCAACCTTCTGTAAACTCCAGAGTCTCCCAGGAGTTTATCATTTTCTGAAAGGAAGGATAGGAACTATTTTAATCTCTCTTTGCCCTCGGCCTACAAGAGAAATACATAAGATCAGTATTGCCTAGTTTATTCAATGTAATCATTCTTTGTTAACATAAAATCAATACCAATAAACCATGGTTAAAAACAGTATTATGTACCTTCATGCAATATTCCCATATATATTACATGCAGGGAGTGCCACATTCCACTCTTCTTAAATGAGTTCTAAATATAAAAAGATAAATCTGCATTATTTAAAAACATTCTATAAATTTGTATAAAAGCAGGGCTGGAGTGATGGATGGCATAGCAGTACAGCATTTGCCTTGCACGCAGCTGATCCAGGACGAACCTGGATTGAATCCCCAGTGTCCCATATGGTCCCCCAAGTCAGGAGCAATTTCTGAGTGCATAGCCAGGAGTAGCCCGAGTGCCATCAGGTGTGGGCCAAAAATCCAAAAACATTTATATAGAAGCATCCTGTATATACATGTCTATTTCAGGTTCCCTTGGGGGTTGTGCAAAATTAATAGGCAGCACATGTGCCTAAATACCAGTGCAACAAAGAAGAAATATTTGTGGTCAGTAGATATGAGAATCGAGGAGGTAAAAGGACATTGAATCATGAAAAAGTAGTTTAGGGAATCTTAGAATACTCATAGAGGTATTGATTTAGAAGCATTGTAACTCTAAATGAACTAATCCATTAGCATTGTAAATGATGATACTTCCATAAAAATCATTTAAAAAGTACAGCTCTGCATTGAAAGAAATGCTTGTGAATTAGTAGCTAGTCATGTAACCATAGTGAGCACTGTAATTATAGTGAACTGTAAAATTAAAAAATGATAACTTATTCTTGCTAAATTATGTACTTTCAGGTAAAATATATAGTACAGACTACAGTATATAAACAGGTTTTCAAAGACCTACAAGAATCATGGCTATCTAAATAGATTTTAAAGGCCATCAATTAATGTACAAAGGGAAGACTATCCCCTGTCATAACTGCAAGGATGTACATAAAAGTGATACAATTGGTATTAGACTTCTGAGATTTATCTGTGACCTTCCCTTCAATTTGCAATTCTTCTTACACTACATGGTTCACAAATATGCTGTGTCCTGAAAGCATGCAGGTATTGAATCAATGGCTTTAAATCTTCACCGAGAATCAATACCACACTGCACCGTCAACGTCGATCAAATCAATATTGACAATTACTTCTCAGTTAATTATACTAGACTACTAGACATAGTAGGAGTTTTGTTTCTGACAATCCAGTGCAAAATTCATTTTCCCAAGGAGAAAGTCTCCATCCCTGACTTCAAGAAACATTAGTTATTTTAGAATATCTATTTAAAACATTGTTTCTCTAGCAATTCATTCACCCAAAACACACATTTGTGTGCTTTTTTATAGTTATATCTCTGTGACATAATTTACAACAATACAATATTAAAAACATTTTTTGAGGGGAGCCATAACCTGTGGCTCTCAGGGGTGTCTCCTGGCTCTGTGCTCAAAAATCACTATTGGCAGTCCTAGGGGACCCTATATGGGATGCTAGGGATTGAACCCTTGTTCGTCCTAGGTTAGCCATGTGCAAAGCAAACACCCTACTACTAAGCTATCATTTTGGCTCCAATATTAGAAAATTTTCATGACCTTAATGAAACCTAACATCTTTACCTATCACTTTCTATCCCTCCCTTTTCCTCAACTACTATATAGATCTCTAATTGAAGAAATATAGAGAGCTATCTAGTAGACAAATCAAATAAAACTCTATACATTTTGAGTGGTAAGGGTGATGAGGGTAGCATAGGCAACACTGGAGGAATCTTAGAGATATTCAGGATGACAGCTCACCCATATGTATTTCTCTTATCTGCTTGTTCCACTATTATATCCATAAAACAAAGCATTTCATAGTCATGTGCTTTTCTTCTCTCTTTCTCTATTTTTTCCATAGATAAAATGTACCAAGCATTTTGTTTAAATCAACAATTAGCAGCAAAACTCTTGAAGAGTCCAGTTGTATCCAACATGAGTTTATATAGATCATCAGGAAAATAATAGTATATTAAAGAAAGGTTATTCAGTGTATTTAGAAATATGGTATTAAGATAAACATTTTTAGAAATATATTTTCTACCAGGTAATTTTAAAGACTTCAGTGTCTGAGTTCTCAACATGTTTTTAAGTACCAAAATTAAATACATGTACATTTCTTAACTAGAAACTGTAAGTAATCTACATTTGTTAGACAAAGTCTCAGAGTAGAATTGAAAGAGCATGATGCGGGGTCCGGGAGATAGCATGGAGGTAAGGCATTTGCCTTTCATGCAAAAGGTCATCGGTTTGAATCCCAGTGCCCCATATGGTCCCCCATGCCTGCCAGGAGCAATTTCTGAGCATGGAGCCAGGAGTAACCCCTGAGCACTGCCGGGTGTGACCAAAGAAAAAAAAAAGAGCATGATGCATTCTCTTTTATTTAGTTCACTTAGGATGATAGATCTGAGTAACCAGGTTTTAAGATAGAGGTTTAGATCATCATTAATAAATTCTCACGTTTTCATGTATAGCAAAAATTTTCCCTCAAGCAATTGGCAAGGAGTGGTAAGAACCAGTTGCTATTATTATAGAGTTGTCATTATTACTGTTTTTTTATCTTAAATTATATTGGGACCCAAACTGGAAGTGTTTGGAAGGCTATTTAATTCCAGGGACCAAATGAAGCCCCTACATAAAAGGATACATTTCTGCCCTTTGAATCAACTTTCTGGCCCCTCATCTGAGTTTGTAATCTCACTGTTTAAAATAATTATTGCACTCCCCAGCCATTCACGTTTTTTTAAGTTTTGTGATATATTCTAAAATAGAATTTAATTTTCAAAGGAAATTTCACAAAATCTGAGTAGTAACTGCTGAATTAGATGTATAGGTACCTAAAGTAAAGATATCATTAAACTTTGAAAGTAAACAATGCTTTGAGTTTGACAAACTGTTTATAATTTTATATACTTCATTTTGTTGCCAGAAACAGCAATCACTCTCAGCAATTTAAGAGTAATTAATTGAAAAAGTGAATATTAGAAATTGATTAATATGAAAGTACTAGAAAAATAAAGTTCAGTTACTAGTTAATGCCAGCTTTAGCAGGAAAAACAATGACATTACAGAATTGAGTGATTCTTTGAAAGTACAAGCATAATGATTTTAAATAAATATATTGATATTTAAATATACATAAATATAATATGTATAATATAGATCAGGAATATGACTTAGTGCTATGTGCTTCCTATGTATGAGACATCAAGTTTAAAACTCATCTTTGGGAATAAAAACAGAAAAATATTTACTTTGGGTTGGGGTAGAGTTCAAAGTAGAGTTCTCTACGTGCCTTTCTTGTGCAAAACAATGGTTCATTCCCTGGAACTTTGTGGTCCCTGAGTTTCACTTGAAGTGGCCATACCTATTCCTTCCTCTTAAACTCAGCATTACCGTCCATGCATAACTCCCCAACAATATACAGAGCCAATATAAATACAATAAACAAAGTCAAATACATTTGATTGTAACTCATCTCTCAGGTTAGAGGAGTTGTTCAGTGTTAGAGTTCGTGTCTCTTTAGGATATTCATGAGACTTTGGAGTAATCCCAAGCATCACCATTAAATGTATATGTGTGTGCGCGTGCATGTGTGTGTGTGTGTGTGTGTGTGTATGTGTGTGTGTGTTGCTCATAGTTGCAGGACAGAGGGAGAGATTATCATTCTAGTGAATCAGAATTTCCAAAAAGGACAGAAAAATGAAGAAACAGCATTGTGTTGCCTTAGAGAAACAGAGGACTGAAAATGATTAAGTATTTTGGACATTTATTTAAAACTATACATATAAACGTAAATAAGCACTATCAATAGAAGTACTGCTTATTATTCTATGTTACTACTGAAGACATATATATTAAAGCACATAATACCTAGGTTAAGACTGAAAGACTTGAGAATCTCACCCCTGGACTAATTAGGAAATAAGGTGTTTAGAATGAAAACAAAACTTCCAATTAGCATTTATTTACTTTTGAAACAAGTGTTAAATGCTCTATCTCAAAGTGAAATATTATAGATGACTTTGTAGCTAGAACTGTGGAAAATATTCAGAATCTAAAATAAGTTATTTAATTTTCTTAAAACGAGAATATGTTGTTGATATACATATTTTTAAAGCCATATATTTTGAGCATATGTGATTTATAGTATAACAACAGAATAATGCATATCTTTCAGTATACTCAGCAATCCACAAAAATTCACATGTGCCTTGGTTTCAAAGTCTGGGCCTACAGAAAGTGGTGTGAAGGGATATAAGATGGAAAATAATACTGAAATGAGAAATTATGTGATGAATATTGTTAGTTTTATATAATACCAGCTTAGTCATTAGAGAATCCTGGTTCTCAGGATCAATATACAAGGATCTTCAGACTGGTGTTAAAGCCAATTGCATACCTAATTATTGTTGATGCTACTAATATCTATTGAAGGACTGAAGATATCAGAAAAGTAGGTCAAGATACATAATTTCATGTAATTTCATATTATAAATATAGTGAATGTAGAATAAGAACACGAACTCTATTGTTTATTTTAGGTCTATTTAGCACACTAGTAAGTTATAAAATAAAAGAAAACATGGTATGTTCTCCCATGTACAGTTTATTTGCTGAAGATGAGTCAGCTTACGTATTTAGTATCTCAAAGGACTATTTTATAGACTTAATAGTATATATGACAAATATAAATGTTCTTTAAATAATAAAATATAATCTTTAAATATTCACATATGAAGTTAAAACCATTGAAGTATAAGTCAGTGTTCCTATTTATTTCCAAATATTTATATATTTAGAAATCATTGATACACAATGTAGATAAGATGCAATTGTGGAAGTAATTTTTTTAGATTTTAATTAAATCAACAAAGAATAAAATATAACAGGACTAATTCTGCAATATCACAAACTAATGATGACATGATACTACAAATAATATATCATGATAAATTATAGCATATTAATATATGTTATAAATATAATTTATTATCAGAAAACCTATGATGTTTTGGTTACATTTATATGACAACTTAATTTTGTCATCAGAGTCTCAAATATCTGGTTAATTATTTCTGGGTGTATCAGTAAAGATACACAAATAGATTTTGAGTTAGTAGATGAGTAAAGCCAATTGCATACCTAATTCTTGTTGATGCTACTAATATCTATTGAAGGACTGAAGATATCAGAAAAGTAGGTCAAGATACATAGTTTCATGTAGCCATCCACTTATTGTGAAATAATTTCCAAACATTGGCTAAACATTGATATTGAGGGACTGGAGTCAGACTAAATCAGTTAGGGTGCTTGCTTTCACCTGGTTACCAGAATGGATCTTTGGCACTGCCTATGGTCCCACAAGCCTTGCCAGGAGTGATTCCTAAGCACAGAACCATTATTAAGCTCTGAATAAAGTTCACTGTGGCCAAACAACACCAATAAATAAATAAGAACAAAGCCATCGGTGTTACAGTTTGAACTATGCTCTCTCTGTTCAAATGTACTTGCTGAAGCTTGAGTGAACAATGAGACTGGATTCAAAATCACAGCTTTAAAGGTTAATTTGGTGACAAGGGTGGGACTCTGATCCTTTTACAAAGAGGAAAATACAATGTAAACTTACAGAGAAGCACATTTGTCTGTAAACCAGGGTGAGAGACCTCACTAGAAAATAATCCTGATGGCAACTTGATCTCAGATTTCTAGCCCCTAGAACACAGAGAAAATGGATTTTAAGCATTTAAGCCTTCTAACTATAAGATATCTTCCTCTGGCAGTTCTCACAGAATAATATTTTTCTCATTTTATGTTTTGGGAGCTATTATATAGGTCAGTCTCACACTGATCATATAACATTGACCTTTTCCTGGGAAAACATAATTTGATGATTTACATAATCAAGACTCTCTTGGTCATGGTCATTTACTATGGCCTGAACACAATTTGTGATATTTATTTCAAAGATAAAAAACTTGCCTTTTTATTAGATGATTGACAGGATGAGAATGAATAAGTTTCCCAATCATGGAAGCTTTAGTCACTGACATTCTTATCCTCAAACCATATAATTGAAGTGTACTACAACTTTATGCAATTTCCAGTTGTACAGATGCATAATATGTGTACGGGAGAGATAAAATAAGGTACCTAACAATTTTGACCTAAAAGTAAACAATTATCATATAAAAGTATCATATTATATCAATTATCATAATTCCCTACCATCAAGGAGGGAGAATAGAGAAAAGTTGAATATATTTATTCTCAGACTATTGCTTCTCTGTATTCAGAGTATAAAATGTACATATCTAAAATGTATGATAGGGAAAGAATAATGATCTATGGTTTTCTATTGTTGTAGCTATGGTACCTAAACATCTTTATTTGATATACATTTCTCATTAACACAGAAAAGTATGTTGTGTATTCTATGAACAGAACACATGAGAGTGTACTGATCTGAAAATATTTTGGCTTATTTCCTCTAAACCAATGATGCGAACAAGAATGAAATAAAAGGCTGTGAGCACTTACATATTTCTTCTCATGTGCATCAAAAGCTAAAAGAGCAATAAAAAGAAATGATTCAGACTTATTTATACATCTGGTGTCTTTTTTTCTTTAGAGCAAAAGCACTGTAAGATTGCTCTGTCTCTTGTTCATCTTATAGTCTTGAACTTGTTAGTAATTGAATGATTAAAAGTATATCTTTAAGTCGAGGATTCCTTTAGCATAATACTATTACAAATAATAGTTATATGTGCAAATGAATAACATTCAAAAAAGTATATTTGGGGAAAATTAACTCCTGTAGATCCTACCAAAGTGCTCATAAGATATTAAAATACCACAAACTTATTTATGAAATATCTGCACAAGTTTAAAATATTTTTAAAGAATATGGGTTCCTGGGTATGTCAGGAAATATTACAGGATCCAGAGAAGCAGTACAGAGTTCAATTTCTGTCTACTGTCTAATCTGGAAAAGATAACCCTGATCTTCAGCTAAAAGAATCACATATATATACACACACACACACACATATATATATATATATTCAATGACATGGGGTTTCATACATGCTAACAAAATAACACTTGTAAATTACAGCAAAGGTAGGAGCAGAGGTTTAGAAAAGAGGAGAAAGCAAGGTAGGAGCAGAGGTTTAGAAAGAGGAGAGAGTATTTGCCTTGCAAGAGTTTGACTTTCAGTACCATATATTGTGCCCTTTGACATCCTAGGAGTAGATATATAAGTAAATATTGAGGAGTAATAGATCTGGTCTTAAAATAAAATACTCGGGGCCAGAGCGATGGCTTAGAGGTACGGTGTTTGCCTTGCAAGAGGCTGGCTTGAGACAGATCACAGTTGCAGCCTTAGCATCCCATAGGGTTCCCCAAGTCAGGAGCGATTTCTGAGCGCATAGCCAGGAGTAACCACTGAGCTTCACCCGATGGGGCCTGAAATCTAAAAATAAATACATAGATAAATAAAATAATAAAATAAAAATTAGAAGAAAGACAATTTTGCAAGAGCTAGAGAAACTTAATGTTGTACAGGAAAAATATCCTTTTTTGTAGCTATATTCCAATTAAAACAACACTGCAATCAAAAATTTTCCTGAAGAGATATGTGCTATTCAGTGTGTGAAGGTGCATAAGGGGGCTGGATCAGTATTTCTGAGTGTTTCTGGGTGTGACCCAAAGCCAAAAACAAACAAAAAATTAGCTTTTCCCAATACATAGTTCTCAATGACTTCCCAATTGCTTTGTAGATAAAATTCAAAATTTTGGGACTGGAAATATGGTCTAGCAGGTAAGGTGATAATATTGCACTTGGCTGAATAGGTTGAATCCTTCAAACCTCAGTAGCCCTGTAGTCAAGTCAGGAACATTTCCTTTGCACAAATCCAAGAATAAGCCTTGAGCATCTGGTACAGTTAATACTTATTCTGTTTATAGTCACTTACAAAACAATCCAAATTATTTGAGATCCTTCCCTTGACATTGTACTTACTTCCATACAAGCACTTCAAACAATATCTAAAGCATAGTTGAAAACAAAATTTTGAATTTATAAAAATCTCATATTATTTACCCACTCAGGAACTCTGGTTCTTTGTATCTAATAGGCCATTTGGAAATAAGAAATTGGACTCTATATTTTTGTGGCCTCCACAATTTAAAAAAAAGTATCTGGCACATGATTTGATTTACGAATAAAGATATAAATGTAATATTAATTTTGTAGGAAATAGCAGGATAGTCTTTGGGTCTACTCCTACTCTGTGCTATGGATCAGTCTTGGTGCCCTTTGGAGACCACATGGGATGCTGCAGATAAAAGTCTATTCTGCGGGGTCCGGGAGATAGCATGGAGGTAAGGCTTTTGCCTTTCATGCAAAAGGTCATCGGTTCAAATCCCGGTGCTCCATATGGTCCTCCGTGCCTGCCAGGAGCAATTTCTGAGCGTGGAGCCAGGAGTAACCCCTGAGCACTGCTGGGTGTGACCCAAAAACCACACACACAAAAAAAGTCTATTCTGCTATGTCCAAGTCAAGTACCTAGCCTGCTCTACTATGTTCCCAATCCTCTGAGTGATACATTGTAATATGATTTGTCAATGGAGGCTTCTGTCTCAGAATGTATTAACTATTGCGAAATTTTGTTTTCTGTTTTATTCCCCCACCACTTTTTTTTTTCCTAGGGGAGAGCAAATGAACCTGAAAGGAGTCTATAGTCAATCCTGTGACAATATATGGCAAGGGTGGAGAAACCCTGTATCTCTTAGCCAAAGGAAATTCCTTTCGAATGACCCCAATATTTACTGTGCATCTGCAGGAGGAAAAAAAATAACAAGCACAAAACAATCTTTTTTTTATCATTAGTTATGTATCTATCTTTTGTTGATCTTATTATTGCATATTGACTACGTTAGTGGATGTCTCCAAGTATATGTATATATATTTATTCTCTTCTTTTCTTTTCTTATGTTTACTGCCACGTTTCTATCTCAATACCATGGCCTATATATGATTTTTTTGTTTTTTTTTTT
>PVKC010002841.1:0-39592 GCA_004027635.1 Crocidura indochinensis
AAGAATTTCTAAGTTTAAAAAAAAAACTGTTTATACTTAAAATAATTAATAAATAAAATATAAAATAAGGGGCCGAAGCAGTGGCGCTGTCGGTAAGGCACGCTAGTCTAGGACGGACTGCGGTTCGACACCCCCTGGTGTCCCATATATGGTCCCCCTAGCCAGTAGCGATTTCTGAGCACATAGCTGGAGTAACCCCTGAGTGTCACGGGGTGTGACCAAAATACAAACAAACAAATAAGTAAATACTAGAGAGGCCGGAGAGATAGCACAGTGGTGTTTGCCTTGCAAGCAGCCGATCCAGGACCTAAAATGGTTGGTTCAAATCCCGGCATCCCATATGGTCCCCCCCCACCCCCACCCCCCCGTGCCTGCCAGGAGCGATTTCTGAGCAGATAGCCAGGAGTAACCCCTGAGCACTGCCAGTGTGGCTCAAAAACAAACAAAAACAAAAAACAAAATAAATACTAAAAGTAAGCAAGCATTTGTCAAAGAGAAGTCAACTTAACTTCCATCTCAAAGTTCTTTAAGGAGATTAAATTTTACCTTTTTTTTTTTTTCTTCACTTTTTGGATCCGCCTCTAAAAACCCAACCAATCAAGGAATGTCTACATTCAAACGATCCAGTAACTGACCAGGAGGCTAGTACACTCTGTACTACTCAGCCAAAGTGGAGCAGAAGGATATGAGCATTAAAGGACCGTTAGGGAATGTAATGACTTCTCTGGGCACTTAGTCAGCCACACAACCTTGCAAGATGTAATCAGTAGCGATTAAAGCCTCGCTTTGACGGAGTCTCTGAGAAGTGAGAGATTTTTCACAGGTAAAACCTGACCTTCTCCAGATTATCCCAAATTGCCCAGTTTCTTGGACCTCAGAAAATCATCTGATGGATCACTTATATGTGAGGATCCTATCCTGGTTCACCCTAAGATCTTTTGAAAAATGGTGATCATGAAACGAAAGATTATAGTTTACATAATATGATTACAATGTTTATGATATCAATGCACAAAGTTTCTGCATCCCCTGCCAGCACGACTATGACTCCTACCATCAAAATGCCCATGACCCTCTATTACTAATTTCCTATGTCACCTCTAGTCCCATGGTCTTTTCTCCCAGCCTTCTTCCCTCTGTTTGCTATTAAGTTTCACAATGCAAGCAAAGTCAAGACTAAATCATTGCATGACACTGTCTGTTGCCCTGTTCTGTCTCCCTATATTCCATAGATGAGAGACCTCGTCTGACACTTGCCCTTCTCCCTCTGACTTATTTTGCTTAACACGAGAACAATCAGTTTTATCAAGGTTGTAGCAAATTGCATCAGTGTCTCTTTGATTATAGCTGCTTAATACTCTATTGTGTCTATGAACCATAACGTTTTTTAAAAATATATTTTGCTTTATTCTGTATTTTATTTTCTTTTTGAGTACATATTTTAATTGAATCATCATGAGATACACAGTTGCAAAATTGTCCCTCATTGAGTTTCTCTCATAGAATGTACTAGATCCTTCAGTAGTTACATTTCCTACCACCAATGCCCCCAATTTCTCTCCCACTCTCCCCCTGCCTACCTCTATAAGAGACATTTTACTTTTCTCTCTCTCTTCCTTTTTTCTTTTTGACATAGTATAAGCTATACATTTTTCTATTGTTCTGCATTCTTATTAGATTCATTATTCATTTTACTTTTTATTTATTTTTAATGTATTTTTATTTAAACACCTTGGTTACAAGATTGTCCACAATGCAGCTGTTTTCCCCACAGAATATATTGTTCATAATTGATTTACAGTCATAGAATGTGCAACACCATTCAGCAGTGCACATTTCACACCACCAATGTCAACAGTTTCTCTCTCGCCCTCCCTGATGCCTTCGTTCCTCTCACCCTTCTTCTCCCACCTGCTTCTGGGTCATGCATTTTACTTCTCTCTCTCTCTCACTCTTTTTTTCTCGCTCTCCCCCTTTTTATTATTTTTTGTGACATGGTGGTTTGTACTACTGCAAATGAAGGGGTGCCATAAATGTCCCTTTTATATTAGACTTTCTCTACTCTAGCCGCACTCCCCTTTCTTTGATAAAATACAACTCCTTTATCCATTCATTGGTAGTTGTGTATTGAGGTTGTTTCATGCCCTGGGTATTGTATTAAGTGCTGCTATGAATGTTTTCAAATGTTTGTGTGTGTGTGTGTGTGTGTGTTTTATGTTTTGGAGGTAGATGTTAAGAAGTGGAATCGCTGGATCAGAAGAGAGTTCTACTCTTACTTGTTTCCATAGAGGCTCAATATTTTTATGAGCAGAGAATTAAGGATACCTTTTCACCACACTCCCAATAATACTTTTTTTTGGGGGGGGCCACACCCGGTGACGCTCAGGGTTTACTCCTGGCCATTCGCTCAGAGGTTGCTCCTGGCAGGCACGGGGGACCATATGGGGAACCGGGGGATCGAACCGCGGTCCGTCCTAGGTTAGCACAGGCACCTTACCTCCAGCGCCACCGCCCGGCCCCCCCAATAATACTTTTTAAAAAATATTTTCTATATTGTCACTTCCACTTGTGTGAGGAAATATCTCATTGTTGTTTTGATTTGCATTTTCCTACTAATGAATAATGATAAACACTTTCATTTAAAACAGTATGCCATTCCTAATTAATTAGAAATTATTTTTAGGGCCGATCTCCTGTAGCTCAGCAATAGAACACTTAAATTCTTCCTTGTGAGGTTCTGAGTTAGAGTCCTAATATTGCCAGTAAAAATTGCCTTGAATTTGATATTTTTTGAATGACATTGACAAGTCAGTAAAATGGCACTGTAATTCACTAGTGCCGAGGGATTTGCATAAACTCTATATGAAAAATTATATTACCATAAAAAATAAAGAAACACAATAAGAGATATAAATTCTTTTTTGTTTTGTTTTGTTTTGTTTTTTGGGCCACACCCAGTGACGCTCAGGGGTTACTCCTGGCTATTCACTCAGAAGTTGCTCCTGACAGGCACGGGGGACCATATGGGGAACCGGGGGATTGAAACGTGGTCCGTCCTAGGTTAGCGCAGGGACCTTACTTCCAGCGCCACCGCCCGGCCCCGAGATATAAATTCTTGGCCAGACTGGGTACACTGTGAGAATCAGTATCACTTATTTTAAAAATATTTTCCTATCACTGAGCTCAATCCCTGTCAGAGAATTCATTGTCTCCTGAGACCTGCTCAGTTTATTAGTGGTCCCAACTCTTCTGGGAGCCCACAACAAGAGAATACAAACATTTTAATTGTCTAAAATACAATCAGTCACTATGACTAGCCACAGTACTAGTCTAAGTAGTACTAGTACTTAGTACTAGTACTAAGTAGGACACCAAGTTAGTGCTGATATTATCTTAGGAGAATTCATTTGCTCATATCTATATGCAATAAAAAATTTGAACCAATATGAAAACAAATTTATAGTTAATTATCTATAGAATTGTGCAACAGAGGAATACTATTGTGCAAAGAGTAGGTCAAAGGGAATCATAAATGGCCCAATAAGAGACTCTAAGAATTGACCTAGAGAATTGAGTTTGCCAAGGGAGTGTGCTGGGGAAGCTGAGTTTTGGCTGTGGATATGGAACACTATATGCTGAAACTCTATTATTAACAGTATTATATGTCATGGTCCCAAATAAAAATTAAAGTAAAAAATATTTTAATACCATCTGCTCATTGTCGTTGCTGTACAGGGGGTACTACAGGGACACCCCTTGAATATTGGGTATTATGTTACACCTTCTTTTACCTAAAACTAAGATCATCCCTGGTTTCTTTGTATTTGTTTGTTTACAACTTGTTTTCACTCAAAACAAAGATTGTCTTATATGTAAACCTGAATGGGACAGGCTCTGGACTCAATAAAAACAGTTCTGGCAGACAGCTTGCTGGAAATGCAAGGTAGAAGATGGACAGACTATACATGTTTCACGCTTAGCCTGGTTTGGATTCTTTCACGTGAGACTTGTTCACCTGCGGTGGAGATATGGCATAGCAGGGGGTAGTTTTATAACTGGGCATCTTGTTCTTTTGGATCTTGGATCACCAGCCTGTTTGGGGGACTACCCCATGCTTCTTTTTTTTTTTTTTTTTTTTTTTTTTTTTTTTTTTTTTTTTTTTTGGTTTTTGGTTTTTGGGTCACACCCGGCAGTGCTCAGGGATTACTCCTGGCTCCATGCTCAGAAATTGCTCCTGGCAGGCACAGGGGACTATATGGGGCACCGAGATTCGAACGGATGATCTTTTGCATGAAAGGCAAACGCCTTACCTCCATGTTATCTCCTGGGCCCCTCAGAAGAAATTTTTAAGTGAAACTGTGAAACATTAGGTGCTCAAAGTACTGACTATGTTCCATGCTATGAAGACCTAGGATAAAAGGAAAAGTGGTCAGTCTGTTTATTTCAGAAGGATCTTTTCAGGCAAGCATCAGTGTGAAGCAAAAATGACCTATTTATGGTACAGGTGTGGTGACTGTGGCTAATTTATGACTGCCATCCCTAATCCCAGAATGCATGAGGATAATCTCACCATTGGACTGCAGTCTATAATTATTCTATGAGTTGGATCAATGCGTCCCCTGAGGATAAAACAACCTCCCAAACCTTCTCCTAAGGCATATGCTTTCTGAAATATTTATACTCATAACATTGTTCCCCAACAGACACGGGAGAAGGTTAAACATCTCTTCAATTCGAAGGCTATTCCCATGTAGCTCTTGCAATAGCAATGAGCTAATTTGAGAGATATATAGCACATTAAACAAGCTTAATTATTTCCAGTGTTTCTCTTTTTATAAAATAGATGATAAGTCTTTGTGATTTCTCTGAGGCCTTTGGGAAATCTCAAAGATAGTTTCAAATATAAAAGACATTCTGATATTTTTATTTAATTTTTTTTCAGCTACAGGATTCAATCTTGGTAGGACAAAAATCAAAGGAATTGTCAGAGGATATTTGGGGCACTTGATTTTTGATTGGGTTATAACTTCCTAAGAATCAGATTCATGATGGCCTGTTTAATCAAAATGACAAGGAAACTTTTTTGAAAACAACATATAAGGTGACACACTTATTCAAAAAAAAAAAAACTAGCTCTTTCACAGGTGAAAAACTTTTATTCTCTTTTTTTATTTTTCAAATACCAACGAAATAATAGCATCAGCATAAGGCACAGAAAATTGTTGTGTCAGGCACACAGGCTCCCTGATAGGTAGGCAGATTTCACAGAATGTAGAATAATCTTTTAAACTACAGTATTCATCAGGAAATCAATGAAAGAAACCCATTAAATGAAGCAGTTAACTGAAATTTTAACCTAGTAGATATCTTATTTTCAGAATTTAGTTCCTATAAACCAAGACAAATTTTATTTTCTAGCTTATATTCTAATAATATTTAATAATTCATAATATTTACAATAATATTTGTAACACAATTTTAATGATTTAATATGTCAATATTTCTATTTATTATGGAATAAATGGACTCTTTTAGTACATAACTTCTACATTTTTCCTGACAAAACAAAGGAACAGCTTCACCTGCATTTTCTCTATCATTGTTATTTTCAGAATAGTCTCCTCCACCTCATGTACTAATTATAACACCTGATGAAGGTGAAAACTTTCTGCTTTTACAGAGAATCCCAGACAGTCTGGTTGAGGATAGTCTGTCACTTTGCAGCATCTAAACAAAATAATATAACTTGTAATTATATCGGACACAATTTTCTAACAAACTCATTTATATCTGAGTTACAAAGAAGGGCATTATTTGTGACAAAAATATTGAGACAGAGCATATAGAAATATGAAGCATAAAATCATGTCTCAACTTCAATATTTTAGTCTTCCGTGTTACATAAAATATCTAGGTACACAGCGATTATTTAACAATTCACTCAGTTTACTATTAATTTGTTTTAACATCACCTGAAGACATTGGGACTTTTTAAACTAATTACAAAATACAATTATATATTTAAATCTTTTAAAATAATGATTCTATTAGGTTCATTAATTTTTATAATCTTTAACATTGTGCAGAATTATTATAATATTTGATAAATTCTATATAATCTTGGGACCAAAGTGATTGCATAGTGGTAGGACATTTGCCTTGCACATGGCCAACCCCAGACAGATCCCTGGCATCCCATATGGTTGCCTGTGAGGAGCGATTTCTGAGAGCAAAGCCTGAACACCATAGGGCATGGCACCTCACCCCCCCCAAAAAACAAAAAAATAATAAAATTTTATATAATTTTATAAAACTCAGCCTGTTTTCTTCAGTATTTAGAATAAAACACACTGAGTAAAATAACATGCATGATTATATGTTGTCCATGCTGATCAGAAAGAAGACAGATTTATCCTGAAAATCATTATTTTAGAAACAATTTTGCTTTCTCTAACTCTTATTTAATGATATAAGTTTAGATTTTTATAATGTCCGTAACCTCAGGATTTGTGTAAAAGTATTTTATACATAAATTATTAGAAATTAAATGTGTAGGATGGAGTGATAGTACAGAGGGTAGGGTTTTTGCCTTGCACATGGCCAACACAGGTTTGATCCCCAACACCACATATGATCCTCAGAGCCTTTTAGGCATACTCCTAGAGCACAAAGCCTTGCTTATCATCAGGTGTGGCTCAAAACAAAACAAAAGTCCAATTTTGTTACTTTAGATTAGAGGAACTTTAGGAATACTTGATTTACATAAGTGTATGATCATCTTTCTGGGTTACTTTATGAGACACAGCAACTTAATTTATTAATATCCTCTAAGGATGAAGCAATTCTCTAATATATTTAGAAGATAAAGTTTTTCTAAATTACCACCATAGACAAGAAAAAACAAAAACAAGACATAGTTTCTGTTTGACAGCAACTGTAGATGAGTTATAAATAGAGACAGAGAAACTCAGTGGCCCTTGTTTCAAGAACTATTCTCCCAAATATTCTTTATTATGGTAGCTAAAACTTAAGACAGACAGATGAATGAACAAAAGATAATCTAGAAAATCAATTCCTCTGTCATATATCACTAAACAAGGCCTAGGTCATTATCCCTCACACACACACACACACACACACACACACACACACACACACACACATATATACACTAAATACGGTAGAAATTAATGTCCAATCTAATGGCAGTTGGAAAATGTAACTTTGGAGAAAGAACTGAATACCAAAGGAGATGGGGTGATATGAATGAAATCACTTCAGTAACAATGTGCAAACCAGAGTGTCTAAAAGGAAAATAAAGGAAGAGAAAGTGGGGGAGAAGAAAATGTTTGCCCCAGAGTCAGAGAGGGGAGAGGGCAGAGGAAAAAACCAAGGGAAACTGGGGACACTGTTAGTGGGAAAAGTGCACTGATGAAGGGTGTTGGACAGTTCATTGACTGAAATTCAATCATAAACAACTCTATCTGTGTATTTCTTGGTGATTCAATTAAAGTACCTATTTATTTTTTTTTTTTTTGGTTTTTTTGGGTCACACCCGGCAGTGCTCAGGGGTTACTCCTGGCTCCATGCTCAGAAATTGCTCCTGGCAGGCACGGGGGACCGTATGGGGCACCGGGATTCGAACCGATGACCTTTTGCATGAAAGGCAAACGCTTTACCTCCATGCTATCTCCCGGGCCCCTAAAGTACCTATTTATGCCATAAACACTAAATGGAATATCAAGGAAAAAATAAAATTCATGTTCAATTATTGTTGCAGCCAATGAGAAATAAATTAACTTTCATGTGAATCTGAATTGAAAGCAAAATATAGAATCATGGGAAAAAAGAAAATAAAGCAAATGGTCAGCAATGATTCTATAGTCAACTTGGAACTCTAACAAAAACCCAAGAAAAAAAACATACACAGGTCAAGACAGACTAAGACATGTATTTTTTGGGCAACATAACTTGTTAGGTAAAGCTGGATATTTCACCGGGACCTACGATGCAGCCAAGAATTATTTTTGATAATTCAATCATGATTTCATGCAATTACAAAGTAAACAGCTGTGGAAGATTTTATTTTCTTTGGGAATTAATGAGAACTCTGCTATTTAAGTAGATATGCCTAGAAAATTCTGCCAGATCATGGTCAAATAACATAGTTATGACCATATTGCTTTGCACAGTCTTTTTTTCACTGTGGCTACTAGAACTGTAGCTATTCAGGCTGACAATAGTAACTCCATGATTAGACCCTATTGATAAAATTTGCTGGGTGAAAGTTCACTGCCTGACATACACAGAAGTCAAATACTAGGGCACAAATCTTTGACAAAAGAAAATACCTTGTTTTTTTATTGTTGAGATTTTTATTAAATGATCCATGAGGTTAAGTAAAAAACTTGTTGATGGCTGATTATCAGTCATACAATGTTCCAATACCCATTCCTTCACCAGTGTTTACTTTTCATCATCAATTTTTCCAGCTACTCCTCTGCCTCTCCCAGACTGCCTCGATGATAGCAGATACCTCTCATTCTCTCCTTTTTTTTTTTTTTTTGGTTTTTGGGCCACACCCGGTGATGCTCAGGGGTTATTCCTGGCTATGCGCTCAGAAGTCGCTCCTGGCTTGGGGGACCATATGGGAAACCAGGGGATTGAACCGCGGTCCGTCCTAGGTTAGTGCAAGCAAGGCAGGCACCTTACCTCCAGCACCACCACCCGGCCCCATTCTCCTTTTTTTTTAAATTTAAAACATGGTTTAAAATTCTGTTCTGAAAGTGTATAACATGTATCACTTTACCTTCCTTCAGTATCTGGTTCTTGTCCAGAGTGATCATTTCAACTATTATTGTAATAGTGGTCACTTCTCTTTCCTAACTGCACTCCCCTCCCCTACCATTTCTATTGCCTTTGGGTATTATTGCAAGGTTAACCAGTGAGGAGATATAGAAGCAAAACTTAAATCTGTCTCCCTATTTCTTGAAAGTGGAGAGTTTAGGATAAAGAAGGATCAACTAGAATAATTGGTGGCTTTTTGATGATGTTGTGCCTTCCTTATTTGGGGACCTCTCCTTTAGAATAATATCCAGGGATTAATACACTCAAACCTTCACTGACTAGCTTACAGTCCACTTGAATAGTTTAGGAATTTGTTCATAAAATCAAGAGAGAGGATAGATGTGCTCTGAGGGCCTTTCCCAGTTCCAAAGTCAATGGTAATAATGCTAATTAAAGGTAAACAAACCATTATATTGTATTTGTGTGCATGTGAGTGTGTGCTTATATAATTAATAAGTTTCTAATTCTTGACTCATAGATGCAAAGTAAATTTGGATGCAATTCATGTATCTCACTTTTAATAGCCTCCATATTAATCTTTAGTTCAATGTCTGATGTTGGAAAACCATTCATGTATGAATAATTTTTTCTTCTGGAAAAAAATAAGTTATGAATAAAAATCAATAATTGAGGGTTCACATTGTTACCTCAAAGGGGTATTGTTCATGCTGCAGATCCTCAAGTCCTATGTTTGATTCCTGGCACCACACCCTTCCCCCAGCTCCACCATATTTGGGCCTGTAGCTCACCGTACTATTGGGTCTGAGCAGAATTTGGGAGACCAAAGTTATTAATTTACTAGTTAATAGTAGCAATTGAATTTTTCTGGTAAGTGGTGCATTCATTTGTCATTACCTTCCAAAAATTTTTTCCTCCACATTTAAATTTGTCATGAATAATGTGAAGAGAATCCAGGTTATTACCAGTTCAGAAGTCACAACTTCCTATGAAATATGGTAACATTATAAACTGGCCTAAGAGGTTTATTATATGTTCATCTTCATACCTAGAAGCTGTGAACCAATGTGCATCCCCAATATCTCCCTTTTTTTTCTAAAAAAGGGTCTCACCAATTGTACTAAGGATGTACTCATAACTGTGCCTAGGGGTCACATGAAAGGTGCTCAAAGGACCAGAGATGGGAATCAAAACATATATTCAATCAACTCTCCTTGTAATCATTCTTGGTGTCTTTGACATTCTTCTTTCTGATAAATAGTTTAAAGAAAATCAATGAATAACAAAACAGATGCTTTGAAAAAAGTCTCATCAAATGAATCAACACAAATGAAAGAAAATGACACAAGTTATGAATAACCAAAAATGAAAGGGAAATCTTCACTCCTAAGTCTGTGAACATGAAGAGGTTAGTAAATCAATTTAATAATTCTGATACCCACAAAGATGAGAATTTAGAAGAAATAAGTCAAATCCTTCAAAATCATTTTAAAGTGTAGCTTAAGATGCCTACGCTTATGAAAGAAACTAGTTGGCATATCAGCTGAGTGGATATGCATAAGGCCATGAAGTCCATCCCAGCCACCAAAACCAAAATAAAACAAAACAAAAACCCATAAAACTAAACAAATTGGGATTATCTATAGACTCCTTTCAAGTTCATTTACTCGCCCCTTGGTGCCTTTGTGGTGTATGGAAGACTTCTGCTCCAATCTGGATGATAAAATCAGACCTCTATATCTAGAGATCTCAGTCTCTGCACAGGTCAAGGAGTGGAACTTACGATGAAGTCTTTCTATGTGATTTTAGAAGTTCTGTTTCCTCAGTGTCATTTTAATATATCTTCTGTGGTTGGTGGTCCTGGCCCGGGCACTGAACCTCAGATGGAGCCTGGGATATCGTCTTTCGTTGTTTCCAGAAGACCCATTCAGTTGCAATTGCCTCAGTCAGGTCTCTGGAATTAGAGGTTATGATTGTTGTGCAGGACATAGAACAAACCCTAGACTAGGGCTTTCTTGTTGGTCCCAGAATACATACTGCCCAGTCATGGTTCTATCAGCCAGTTATCTGTAGATCACATTCTTGACTTTTGCACAGACCAAAGTGTGACAAGTCTAATTTTGTCTATATTCCAAGGGTGGAGAAACCCTGTAATCTCTTAGGTCAATGGGGATTCCCTTTTCGAATGGCATCAATATTTACTGTGCCAATGCAGGAGGGGGAAAAAAAGAGACAAAAAGCACAAAATAACCTTTGTTTTTTCTTTTATCTAGTTTTTGTCAGTTTCTTTGTTTTGTAGTGGATATTAAAGTAGTTGTCCACATTTTTATTTATATATTTACTTTTTCTTCTTTTCTCTTCTTCCTTTTTACACTCTGTCATTTTTTTAATCTCAAGACCATGGCAATTATGTGAGGCATATCTTTATTGCTGCAGTGCTCACTGGATATTTTATTTGATACTTCTTTTTGAACTGTTGTGTTTCACCTTCTCTTTTTCCCTTCATCTCTCAAACCAAGGATGAGAGCATCTAGAAGGAATCTGCCCGTTGTTGGCATAGTTGATTTTTACCCATTTTATTACTTTTCTCTTTATCAAACAAAACCACATAACTTGAACTATCTAGTCCCACCTCCCAATTAGAGGGTGAAGTGATGGAGGTACCAAGACCAAACAGTTATAAGATCACTAAGTAGTAAACTAGACACAGAGGGAACCACTCATTCTAGCAGCCCCTGGGGTATGGTTGGAGAATATGGGAGGCAGGATGGGAATGGAGGTGGAGGGAGGACAATTCAGTGATGGGAATTCCCCTGATTACTGTGATCAATATGTAAGCCACATGATTAAAATTAAAAATTATAGGGGCCCGGGAGATAGCATGGAGGTAAGGCATTTGCCTTTCATGCAAAAGGTCATCAGTTCGAATCCCGGTGCCCCATATGGTCCCCCGTGCCTGCCAGGAGCAATTTCTGAGCATGGAGCCAGGAGTAATCCCTAAGCACTGCCAGGTGTGACCCAAATATATATATATATATATATATATATATATATATATATAATAAACACTGAGGTGGGGTGAGAATCCAGAGACTATTTGTTAAGTTCTCTAGAGAATGCTCTCTTCAACTTAGATATATGGCCATACCACAAATAAACTCTAAGTACTTAAAAAAAAAACTAAACAAATTGACTTAGAAAAAGTCAATTTGAATTGGACCAAATCATTTAAGAGGCAATCCTGCCAATTCTCTTTAAACTCTAGCAAAAGATAGAAGATAGAAAATAAAAAAATTCTTAATGTGTGCTATCACCACACCCAAGGATTGTTCTACAACCACTAGCCTGTTACTGAAGGAAGAGGCCAGATATGATCATCATCATACCTGAGACAAGACACTTTTAGAAAGTTCTCTTGACTCAGTGCCCATCCTGTGCAATTTCTCTGGGCAATTCTACAGAACCCTAGAATCCGGCTCATCCTACATGCTCCTCTGGAAGGTGATGAATGAATGAAAGGATGAATGGGCTTTGACTGGTGAGCCATGTAGACTGTTTCATGTGGGTCCCCATGAACAAACATCTAACACCCAGCATCATGTCGCTGAGAGGACACCCTAGTAAAGTACATCATTTTCTTTACCTTAGATGCCCTAGATCCTTTCTTCATTCTCTCCAAGGAAATGAGATAAGACCCAATCTAAACTCCTTTATCCTTATTAGGTTGCAACTGGCTGGAATCGAGAGTTTGCTTGTCCAGCACCTTCCCATGGTCCCACACAAACCCCCTAGATAAAGCACCCTAAAAAATAAAACATCTATTCAAAGGAAGTTTTGCAGCAAACCTTTTGTGGTTTGTGGTGCCCATGGGATTTTTTTCTCAAGAGTTGAAGGATTTCAGGATAAAATAAGAAAACACTCTAAAACTGGGTTCAAAGAATCAATTTCACAGGGGAAAATAATATTTCTGTCTTTCAAATGCAACTAGATCACTAGCAATATGTTTTGTTTTTGTTTTTTCCAACAAAGCAAAGACACCATTCCTGGGGCTGGGCAGAAAAGGGTCTAAGTATTGTGATCCACAGGGGCCAACTTGTCCTAAACCAAGAATAAACCAACTTGATTTATTCTTGAAATGTTTCAGTGATCTTCAGAGTCTTTCATTCTTTCCTTCTCATTTCCAGTTTGGAAATATGGCAAGGAAGCTGTTCACAAGCCTAGACTTATCACCTACTTGTGAGAATTAACAAAGCAGAGATTGAAAACCTTCACACCAGTTGGAAAAAGAGTCCTTTTCAAAGCCTCCTCTGGCATGGAGAAGGATTAACAATTTGTAAGACTTCCTTGTCTCTCACTCATCCAAGACTGAGGACAGAAAAGCTTTACCTCAATGAGAAATCCACTTGGGGGCCAGAGAGGTGTCGGTAGAAGTAAGGCGTCTGCCTTGCAAGTGCTAGCCTAGGACAGACCATGGTTGGATCCCCCGGCTCCCCATGTGGACCCCCACCCAAGCCAGGGGTGATTTCTGAGTGCATAGGCAGGAATAACCCCTGATATATACATATATACACTCGGGCAATAACTGCTGGATATGAGCACTCATTCACCTTTTCGTTTCCGAGGTAGCTTCTATATTAAAGACAAAGTTTAACTTCTGGAAATTAGTTTTGCAGAACATAATATGATTCCAAAGAAACAGAACAAAAATGTTACCAACAGGTTGTTGGGACAAACTATAAAAATGTGTATGAGAGTAAGTCAGCTTAATTCTATAATTTTATGAAACACAGAAGAAACCTGGAAAAGAAAACAATCAGAAGTAGCTTCTATATTAAAGACAAAGTTTAACTTCTGGAAATTAGTTTTGCAGAACATAATATGATTCCAAAGAAACAGAACAAAAATGTTACCAACAGGTTGTTGGGACAAACTATAAAAATGTGCATGAGAGTAAGTCAGCTTAATTCTATAATTTTATGAAACACAGAAGAAACCTGGAAAAGAAAACAATCAGAAGTAAATATAACAGAGACACTATATTTAAAGTTCAATTTTTAGAACAAAGATGAATGGGAAGAGCAAAACATCTCAGACCCTGAACCCCAGAAAAGGGGGCTTTAACCTGGGCTGAAAAAAGAGAGTGAGGAACCAATATGGAACAGACCAGTTTGGAGTGAGGTACTGGTCCAGCTATAAGACTATCATTCAGTTAGTAAAAACAACTTGGAAAACTCAAGGGAACATTTGTGGATGGTCCAGAAGGAAAATAATGCAAGAATCTAACGACTTCCTAATTGAGGGAGGATGAAAGAAGCGGTTCAAAAGCTGAAGGAAAAATCGAAGTGACCTATGAGGGCTTTCTCTCGCTCCATCTCCACAGGGATGCTCTCCAAAAAGAAATGAAAAGGTCATGGGCTTAACCGTCAGCCGGAAGCAGGATTACAAGGGGCCTTGGGAGCAAAGAGGCCGCAGCAAATCTCAAGCAGACAAAGTTAGGTTTTGAAAAATTAAATGCAAAATTCATCACCATTTCTCCCCAGTTCCGGGAAAGAGTATAAATCACTGATGCTTCAGAAATGCTCATAAAGGTCTATCAGCACAGCAATCATTTTTCTGTCCCCCCAAGGACCTAACTCCTCATATCTGTCACATCGTCTTGGCAAGTGTCTTAGCTTGAACTGCCCTGGTGGGATAGGAACTTTTCAGAGAAAATAGTTTCTGGTTCGCATATTTGATTTGCTCCCAATATTTTATAAAATTTTTGCAAAGACCATTTAGAAAAGGGAAACTTATATTTCTAACAAAACAAAAACTCAGCTTGTGGCTTGGATCAAAGAAGAATCTCTGACAATAAAAGGTGAAACTAAAAAGAATTAGGAGATATCCTTTTATACTACATAACATGTAGTATATTTAGTATATTTACATGTGGTGCAAGCATACATGTAAATGTTGAAACAAAAACTCAGAGCTTTTGGCTTGGATCAAAGAAGAATCTCTGACAATAAAAGGTAAAACTAAACAGAATTACGAGATAACCTTTTATAGTACAAAATATGTTCCTTACACGCAATGCAAACATACATGTAAATGTTGTAAGTCCTAAGAAGGTAGAGAAATATGTGGTTCTGAGAATGAGAGAAAAATCATCAGGAAAATCATTTTTGCAGTTGTATGGAACAAAAGTACATGACATAGGATCCAATAATTCAGTTTTAAAAACCATCCCTTGAGAAACTACAAGGGCTTAGAGATAGATTAGTCAAGTTGTTTATGGCACCTCTTAAAATCAAATTAAGAAATTGGTAATAACCTAAACAGCCTCCAACAAGAAAGGAGTAAATAAATCATGAGTAGGCCTTCATAAAAAAAAAAAAAAAACTGCTTTGTTGGAAAAAGTTACTAATGCTGGAACTCTCTCACAGTGCAAATCCAGTGATAGAAAGTAAAGTCCTGATATAAAGTAAAATACTGATATACAATATGACCCTAATGATGTTAATATCACTCTTCACAGGAAGCCTGGACGTCAATACTTAATTTTATAATTAATTGAATTTTATTTATTTATTTAATGTATTTATTTTTTAAGCCACTCCTGGCATTCAGAGGTTACTTCTGGCTTTGTACTCAGAAATCATTCCTAGCAGACTTGGGGACAATATGGGATACCATATCGGGACCATCCTGGGTAGGCTACATCCAAAGCTAATATCTTACCACTGTGCTATCTTTCTAGTCTCTGGAAGTCAGTACTTAACTGAATTGACAGTGGTTATCTCTGGGTGGCAAAAACTTTACTTTTACCCTTGATACTATTAGAATGTTCTCTTCAATGAACATGTATAGTTTGTACAATAAAAATGATTCGGTGAGTCAAATAAAAAAATTGAATGAAGTATCCAGATTGGGGCTTCAAAGACAACATTGAACTTTGATTATCATTTATTCTTGTATTAACAGAGATAAGTTAACTGCCACTTTATTAAATCTCAGACATTATATGCTCCCTGGGTTGGGATGGGATGAAATAGAACAATATTATCATAAAATAATAAAACTATATTAATTATCAATATAATTCAAGCTATGAGTAAATGCTCTGCAAATATAAGGACACGCTATGAGCATTATCAGTGAGCTTAAAAAAAAAGTGGCTTGGACCCGGGGAGATAGCATGGAGGTAAGGCGTTTGCCTTTCATGCAAAAGGTCATTGGTTCGAATCCCGGTGCCCCATATGGTCCCCCGTGCCTGCCAGGAGCAATTTCTGAGCATGGAGCCAGGAGTAGCCCCTGAGCACTGCCAGGTGTGACCCAAAAACCAAAAAAAAAAAAAAGTGGCTCCTTGTAGGTCAGTTGTATGATGGCAATATCTCCATGGGCTTGGGAATAGCACACCTACATAGTTCATCCATAGAACCTCCTTCATTGAAAAAGTATTTGCAAATGCAATTCATGCAGAATGCATGACAGATCCTTCGTGATGGTGCTAGAAACATGACAGAGAAACGTACAAAGATAGAAATAACAGAAAGACCTAATACAAGAGTATCCAGTACCTAATTCTCTAGCATATCCTCACGTGAGTGATCTGAAATAAATTTAGAGCATATTATTGCAACTATTTTCCATGACTAACAAGGTCACAGACTAGATTTCTTAAAGACAAAAGCCTAAGTTGTCAGATGACATTGAGCTGGTTTTAGGCAATGAGAAAATGTTTTTATTTTATTCTTGTTTGTGTGTGTGTGTGTGTGTGTGTGTGTGTGTGGTTTTTGGGTCACACCCGGCAGTGCTCAGGGGTTACTCCTGGCTCCATGCTCAGAAATTGCTCCTGGCAGGCACGGGGGACCATATGGGGCACCGGGATTCAAACCGATGACCTTTTGCATGACAGGCAAACACCTTACCTCCATGCTATCTCCCGGACCCCGTTTTTATTTCATTCTATTAATATTTTATCTAAATACACTTCCTGTCTGATGTTCTGTGATCACATAGGAATGAGTTATTCACAGTCAGAATGATACTTGGTCTTTCAGATTTATTCATCATCTCCAAACAAAATAGACAAGCTTTGCACAAGAATACAGCTTGTGTGGGTGCACAGACACACACACACACACACACACACACACACACACACACACACTACCAAAGATTTTGCAATGTAGTTTGTAGAGTAAATCATTATCATTCATCCCACAATGCAACATAATGAAATATTCAAATTCAACAAACTTAGTTAATTCTGCATATGGAGATGTTGAATATTTTTTAAGGTGAATGGGTGTTAAATCAATGTTTACAATGCTTACTTCAGATTCAAAATAAGTTTCTCTGTAAACTCAAACATGTAGTAAAGAGTGGTGTCTAGCATATTTTTAAAAACACTTAAAGAGGGGCCCGGGAGATAGCATGGAGGTAAGGTGTTTGCCTGTCATGCAGAAGGTCATCGGTTCGAATCCCGGTGCCCTATAAGGTCCCCAGTGCCTGCCAGGAGCAATTTCTGAGCATGGAGTCAGGAGTAACCCCTGAGCACTGCCGGGTGTGACCCAAAAACCAAAGAAAAATAAATAAATAAAAATAAAAATAAAAAAACACTTAAAGAGAGCAGAGACTCAACTCTAAGACAGATTTCAGGTCCTCTTTGGGGTGAGGGAAATTCCTTAGGGAAATAAAACAGAAATGTTGAAAGATATTTGGAGAGTGAATTATAAATATAAAACACAATGTGGGACTTCCCAAGGGGCAGTTTAGGATTCACATTGGATTCCATGCATCACCTTGGTTGGAGCAGTTTTAGAAGACTATACTAACATGTCAAAATCTTCTCTTCTAAGAAAGCTCTATCTACTGAAGAGCTGGCCACCCCAGGTTCAATCGTCATTATCCCAATTGCAAGGCAAATGTCCTCCCTGCTATGCTGTTCCAGCTCCTTCACAACACTTTTTGTTTCATTTTGTTTTGGGGGTTTTCACACATGGCAGTGCTCAGGGGTTACTCCTGCTCTTATTTCAGGACTCATTCCTAGCAGTGCTCTGGAGACCATATGGGATGCTGAGGATTGATCCCCTGGGTCAGCTGCATGCAAGGCAAACACACTGTGCAATCACCTCAGTCCTTACAATGCTTTTTAAAGTCAATAGGCATCCTCTCCCCTTTCTGCAACCATTGCATTATCAAAGAAAAAAGAAAAAGAAAATGATTTCTACTTAGAAAAACATTGGAGGGGGGACGAAGAAGCTGAGTCATTTTTTTGTCTGAAAAAAATGATGGGGCAAAGGGTAGCACATAACAAGCTGCAATAAAAGGCAGGAAAACCTCACAGGATGAGGCCAGAGAGGGAGGACAATGATGCAGGAACAGTGGGAGCTGACAAGCAGCAAGAGTGTGTGCTCCTTGCAGACAGCTGTCATCTCCCCCTGGGAGAGCGGCCTGCTTCTGGTCCTTGTCAGACCCCTGATTGGCCTCTGGCTTTCTCCTTGTCCACACTCTGTTGGTGTCTGATACTTCATTAACTTTCAAATCCAAACAGTTAAGGGCTGCATGCCTCACTCCTCTTTTCCAGCTAGTCAGCAGAGCAGAGCGTTGTCTTCAGATACATCAATCATCTCACTCAGGAGATGGAGACTGTCTCAATGACTCTGTTTAACTCCTTCACTATTAGGAAAAGTAATAAGCCCACAGGCTGGGTAACCTAAAATGGGAGCTCATTCCTTCAAACCTGGGTCTGCTAAGTAATGCAGTCCCTGGTTGCTGCAGGGAACCCAGCCAGAGGGCCCCAAGAATGTGTCGTTCTGATCTTCTCCATGGGGGCCAGAGAAATAGCACAGAGGTAATCCCTTGTATGGGATTCTATTTAGATTCTTTCCTAACAAAGCATTTTCCCTTAAGTACCCTCATGGGTATTCCAGGGCTCAAAGTCAGAGATAGGCCTTGAGCACCTGTGAGTATGGCCTCAAAATAAACAAAATAAACTCACTTATGGGGACTTATCTCCTTTGGATGTGACAGCACCCTACTCCCCTGCGTTTATTTTAAATTCCTTGCACTCATCCATTTCCTTTGTGCAACCACTTTTCAAATTACTGAGTTAAATTTCAAATTACTGAGTTCAAATTACTGAGTCAAATTACTTGGGGATGTTTTAAGAAAAAGACAAAGAGCCTAAATGTTGGATCTTGGTGTAGTGGAGCCATTGGCATCTCTTCTGGACGCAATCTACTATGGTGTCATCTGTGTTGCAGGATGCTCTGGGGAGGCTGGTTTTCCCTCTGCTCACTCCTGAGAGTCCATATAGTGTGTCCATCTCTAGTCTCTGCTGTCCCCAGGAGTCCTGCTCCTGGCCCACTCCAAAAGTGTCTTTCTACACGCTCTGTCTCCATGATTCAAACAACCTCCAGCACAACTTATTCTCAACTCAACAAGTGCTCTTGTGTCAAGACCCAGTTTTCAAACTCAGAGCAATGCAGGTTGGTTGCCAGAGCCTCAGTTGAAACCCTCCCAGCTCTGCTGTTGGCAAGGCTGCTCACTCACCACCCCACCCCTCGAAGTCAGTCTCCCTTTAGGAAAACAGGCATAAACGTGGACAAGAGAGGTCCACTGCCACTTATTTTTCTCACCTTTCCTCTTCTATCTGTTCACCTACCAAGTGAGCAGGGCTGATACCTGAGCCTGAGGTCCCTTGTTGGTGCTTCCATAGGTTCTGCTCACATCACTGGAGGCAAATACATGTCATGCATGGTGGCAGTTCCTGAAAGTTCCTTGTCACCGTTTTGTACATGACTTGTTTGAGTGTTTCTTTCTGTATTCACTCCTGTCTGGGGGAATCCTTCCTTTGAAAGCAAAGAGGAGGCTCAGAATTTTTATTGCTGATGAGGGCACGAGTTATTTCTGAAGGGTGGATATGGACCAACAGTTCATAGTGATGATCTTTGATTCAAGGGGACACGGACTCTTTCCTGTGTCTTTGTTAACTGTGGAACACCTGTGCCTGAGAGGTGACAGCCATATACACATGCTCCCCAGACTGAACTAGAACAGAAGCACTTTTCAATCATCTCAGAGCTGATTCCAGGGAACTGGAGCTCTCTGGTTCTGGTTGGAGAAGGATACTGATGTTTCTGAGTTCCTGTTCCACATACTACATGGCCATCACCCCTAGTTAACCTTGGAGCCTACTAAATGCTAAGACCTCCCTGAGGATAAGAGTGAGGATTCCCAACCCTTCCCTGTTGCTCTCCTAAGCCCTTCTCTCTCCATCAGATTTCATGCTTGTCTGCTACAATCCATCCAGAATGTTCAATCTGTGCTGTTTTCCTCTAACATATCATAACCACTAAAAAGAGACTAAATAAATCCCAGTGGCTTAGCCACGGAGAACTTCAGCCCTCTTAGGAAAATGATAGTTTCCCTTGATTGATTTTAGAGCAGTGACTTGGTAATGGACAGTCTTGGTCCAAGTGCACCATAGAGACTTTAGGTCCTCCAGAGCAGTGACTTGGTTATGGGCAATCTAGATTCAAGAGCACCATAGAAACCTGAGGTCCTCCAAGGCTGGAGCAAGGTGGGAGGACACAGTAGGAGAGGGAACCTGAGGTACTAATGTGATGGTGGCCATGGTGATCTGTTAAAGGAGCCCCCACCATAAGACTGCTCTGTAATCTACCTTTTCCTTTTTTTGGGGAGGTCACACCCAGTGGCCCCAGTGATTACTCCTGACTCGGGGGACAATATGGGCTGCTAGAGATTGAACCTTCTTTTGTTCTGGGTTAGCTGCATGCAAGGCCAATGCCCTACCACTGTGCTACCACACTGGTCTCATACATCCATCTTTTCTCAGGGATCATTTCTGAAGAAGATGGTTTGTGGTTTGCTTGCTTGGGGACTGAACCGAGTAATACCTAGGTGTTGTGTTGGGTAGTCACCCTTGGTATTGCTCGGGGCCCTCTATGGTATTGGGGCTTGAACACAGATCTCCCATATGCAAAGCTTACACTCAGCCTGTTGTGCTTACTCTTCCTTGGAAAGTCTGACAGCCTTTGGAAAAGATCCCAGATAAAAGTGCATTGCAGGCGATGGAGTGATAGCACATTGGCAAGGGAATTTGCCTGGCACACACATGGTGGACCCAGGTTTGAGCCCTAGCATCCCAAATGGTCCCCTGAGACTGCCTGGATTAATTTCTGAGTGCATAGCCAGGAGTAAGTCCTTGAGTGCGCTTGGGTGTAACCCTAAAACAAATAAAATAATTGCCCTCAAAAGTGCATTACAATATTTCCCCTTTTATGGATCAATAATTTTTTTTTTGGTTTTTGGGCCACACCCAGTGACGCTCAGGGGTTACTCTTGGCTATGCGCTCAGGAGTCGCTCCTGGCTTGGGGGACCGTCCTAGGTTAGCGCAGGCAAGGCAGTCACCTTACCTCCAGCGCCAACACCCGGCCCCATGGATTAATAATTTGATGTGTGATTTGGAGCCCATAAATTTTAGGGAGCAGAATGAGCAACGACTGTCTCAATAAGGAATGTCAGAAAACACTGCTTTGTTTTGCAGCAGTTAAGTGGAGCTCAGCTTCAGTTGGACATTCTAGTCAGTGGCTCCATTGGCTGGTATTGGATACACAGAGCTTCCAGACTCCACAAAGCCTTCCAAAGTCTTTAAAGTGTAAGAGATCAAGACTCACTTCCCTAAAAGAGTCACTAGCAAGAATTAAAATGGCTTTCAAATTCTGAAGAGAATCACATGAAACAAGATAAAAGTCTGAATAAAAAATAACATCCTTATCCACTGTAAGGCAGGGAACATTATAACAGCTGTGGGGAGTCTGTCTAAGGTTCCATCTAGTCCAGGGCCTGGTTCATCACTGAGAATGACTGGGAGATGCAGTGAAGGAGTGAGGGAAAGAGGCAGCTTTTGGAAGCACATATCAGTTACTCATCCAATATTATATTGATAAATTAGTCTTACAGACATACACATGAAAATTTTGCTTGGTAGATGTTAATAAAACCTAAAAACTTAGAAAAGAACATTATGGGGGAAGAGAAATGTAAAGAACTCATTTCTTATATTATGGTATTTATAAGATGCCTATTTCCCCCTTCCCTTTTTCTTTCTTTCTTTCTTCTTTCTTTCTTTCTCTCTCTTTCTTTTTTTTCTTTCTTTCTTTTTCTTTTTCTTTCTTTCTTTCTCTTCCTTCCTTCCTTCCCTCCTTCCTTCCTTCCTTCCTCCCTCCCTTCCTTCCTTCCTCTTTGCTTCTTGGACCACACCCTGTGACACTCAGGGGTTACTCCTGGCTATGCGCTCAGAAATTACACCTGGCTTGGGGGACCATATGGGACACTGAGGGATCGAACCGCAGTCTGTCCTAGGTTAGTGCATGCAAGGCAAACATCCTACTGCTTGCACCACCACTCCAGCCCCCCTTTTTTCCTGTTTGAATTACAAGTCTTCCACAGTTGTATTTCAGGTACAACTTTTATCCTTTTTTCTGTTTTTGGGGGGGCTACACAAAGCAATACTAATTCAAAATCAGTCAGAAGGTGCTAGAAAGTTGCTCCTGGTGATACTTGGAAGATATTTTGGTGCCAAGGACTCCTCCATGCAAACCTGTACTCAGGCCCTTTGACCCATATCCTAGATACTGCCATTATTACTAGCATCATCATGTTTTGTTGTTATTTATTTGTTATATGGGCCACACTCAGTGTTGTTCAGGACTTACTCCTGGTTCTCTGCTCAGAGATCATATGCAGTTCTTAGTATTGAATTAAGTAGGCACCTCATTCCTAGACTATCTCTCTTACCCCCCTTCCCTTATTTTTGCAGTCACTCTTATTTGTAACATCTGCATTAGAGGAAAAACAAAGAAAAAGCTATCACATAATTTTTTCCAGCTTGATGGACCTACAAGTTATTCCTGTTCTCTCCATGGTTCTATAGAAATGCCTTCCCTTCCAGAGACCACTCTGTCTGTGGGCCACATGCCAAGAAATATTTGCTGACTTCTGTCACCAATTTCCCAAGAGCTCAGAAACCAATGTCAGAGATGCTTTTGAAAACAAAGAACCTGGTAATTTATTCTTTGATTACCTTCCCACCCATCAGCTCCTGTTTGCTAAGGATAAACCCAGGGCTTTTCCTCTCTCGTTGGCAGGGACGGAAGAGAGATACTGTCATTCTATTTGCAAAACAATCAAGTCTACAAGTGAGGCCCCAAGAGAGTATCTACACTGGAGCATACTGCAGAAGGAAGGGCAAACTTCTGTCATGGGTAGCACATGTTGCTATAGATGAAGAGCTGGTCCAGCACTCTTACACTCAGATGTAGATTTTGTGGAATGACAGAGATTACTGACAGATGCTTAATGGACACCATCAAGTTAAATGTGTCTCAATCCAAGTGATTCTGCAGTGCTGGGCACTCAATGAGCCCATCAAGGGCTGTTGGTGTGAGGATGAAGCAGTCGGGGTAGCAGCCTCTCTCAATAGCCCCTTTATATTTCAGATCAACTGAAAGAGACAAGAAAGCTCAATGGGGTCTTTCTGAAGGAATACCTGGATAAACAGATGCATGTCCAAGTCACACATGTGCCTGAGGCTGGTAATCCCAGCTGGCTATAGCAATAGCCAAAACTACCAGTTGATTTTTCTGAACTTCATCACTGCCTATTTCCCTAGAGGCAGCTTGATGATGACTGATTGTATCCACAATATCCACAAGGTAAGTCAACTTAGGGGTATGCAAACGGTTGATAAATAATTGATTCCGCAATGCTTTCCTTCTGTGACTCCAAGTGACGAAGTCATCTTGCCTGCACCTAGTCATCTTGTTATCATTCACCAAATTGAAGTGACCTTATCTTCGCCCTAAACATCCTCCAGAGTTAATTCTTAGAATTTAAAGAGTATTCTAGTGAGCATGTGAAAGGAACACTTCTATTAAGATCTTTGTCTCTTTAAAACAAAACAAAAACAAAGCAAAATAAAAGGATCAAGGAGAAGATAAGGAGCCAAAAAGAAATAGAGGTCCTGTTCTATTTGTTTTGCTCAGAGAAATGTGGATGTAGATTGATTTCAACTAGACAACTTTCAACTCCTTAGAAATTCAAGATAAGGTGTTTCAGAAAATGCAGTGAAGGTAAGTTAAAAAATAAAAATTGTTCTCCATAAAGGCTGAACTAGATGGCATTCCCACCAGGAATGAACAAGAGTTCCTTTTTCTTCACATCCCTGCCAGCACTGATTGTTCTTGTTCTTTGTGATGCCAGTCTCTGTGGTGTGAGATGCTACCTCATTGTTGTTTTGATTTGCATTTCCCTGATGATTAGTGATGTGGAATATTTTTTCATGTGTCTTTTGGCCATTTGTATTTCTGCTTTGAGGAAGCGTCTGTTCATTTCTTCTCCCCATTTTTGATGGGGTTAAATTTTTTTGTATAGTTCTATCATTACTTTCTATATTTTCGATATCAGCCCCTTATCTGATGGATATTGGGTGAATAGTTTCTCCCATTTCATATCATTGGGTGTATTTTGTACCCTAGTTGTTGACTTAAATAAATAAAGATGAGGCTGGATGGAGATGAAGGTCTTTGTCCGCTATCCCAGGCCACGTGGCTCCAGTCCCCACTAACTGGTGGGTTTGGAGGTTCATGAGAGCGGCAGGTAGAAATCTCACTCACAGTCAGTCTTCATGAGAGATAACATCTTTATTTAGCCCTAGCCATCAGATGTGACTGTTACCATTCAAACGTGCTATTTTTAGCTAGCCCTACATCTTCTTTTATCCATGTCACCTCTGACCTACATGCTGACCAGGATCCAAAAGATCCAAAGGGGCAAAAGGGAAAAGGCAAAAAGGGCAGAAAGCCAAAGACCACAGACCTATATACTCTTCCAAGACCCCTCCCAGGAAATGGGCAGGGTCTTGCAGGTAAAGTAAACGTAATATCCGGTTCCCAGGAATGGGCAGGGCTCAGGCAGTTACCTGTACCCAGGGGTGGGACTACACCTAGTCACTATTTCCTTTGAGGTACAGAAGCTTCTCAGCTTAATATAGTCCCATCTGTTTATCTCTACTTCCACTTGTTTGGAGAGTGCTATTTCCTCCTTAAAGAAGTCTTTAGACTCAATGGAGATTCCTCAAAAACTGGAAATTGAGCTCCCATATGATCTAGCTATCCTACTCCTAGGGATATGCCCTATGAACACAAAAATTCAGTCCAAAAAATTCCTTCCTGGGGCCGGGCGGTGGCGCTGGAGGTAAGGTGCCTGCGCTAACCTAGGACCGACCATGGTTCGATCCCCCGTTTCCCCATATGGTCCCCCGTGCCTGCCAGGAGCGACTTCTGAGCGAATAGCCAGGAGTAACCCCTGAGCGTCACCGGGAGTGGCCCAAAAATCAAAAAAAAAAAAAATTCCTTCCTCCTACTTATATTTATTGCAGCACTACTTATATTAGCCAGACTCTGAAAACAACCAACAGATGAATGGCTAAAGAAACTGTGGCAAGTATACATAATGGAATATTATGCAGCCATCAGGAGAGATGAAGTCATGAAATTTTCCTATAAATGGATGTACATGGAATCTATTATGCTGAATGAAATAAGTCAGAGGGAGAGAGACACAGAATAATCTCACTAAGCTATGGGCTTTAAGAAAAATTAAGGACATTGTTGTAATAATGCCCAGAGACAATAGAGATGAGGGCCAGAAGAACTAGCTCACAATATGAAGCTCACCACAAAGAATAGTGGTGTAATTAGGGAAATAACTACACTAACAACTATCATGACAATCTTAATGAATGAGAGAAGTAGAATGCCTGTCTCAAATACAGGCAAGCTTTGGGAAGGAAGGAGAGAGGGCACTGGTGGTAGGAATGTTGCATTGGTAAAGGGGGTGTTCTATTTATGACTGAAACCCAACTACAATCATGCTTGTAATCATGGTGCTTAAATAAAGATTCTATAAAAAGTACAAATAAAATAGTTCATTAATAAAAAAAATAAATAAAAATTGTAGGTATCCTATATAAACCCATGACTTTCTAGTGTATTAGTATTATTACTAGTTTCTAGCATATAATTTCTAGTGTAGTAGTAGTATTACTAATTTATATAGTGTATTAGATATACATTAGTGTAGGAACAAAATGGTGTGTAATGTAGAAACAAAATTACGAGAAAGTAAAAAGTGTAATCTCAAATTAACAATTGCTCTCTAAACAATTAAGGCAACATTAAGGAAGGCTATGTCTGGGGAATGGGCATGTGTGCATTGATATATTATTTTCTTATGTGTCTTATAACTTTGTATGATAATATCTGTACACTCCTACTCTAAGGGAAAGACAATAAAAATGAGTTGGCTGAGAATAAGCCCTTGATTTACTACAATACAAGTAACTTATACATTGCTTAAAAAGAATCACTATCCAATCTTGGGAAGAGAGTGTGGGTCAAATCCCCACCCCACTGAAGCCACATCAGCTACACCAACCACCTATAATCATCCCTTCACCAATGACCTAGTTTCATCATTCAATCACAATACCTTGCAGAGACACCAAAACTCTAGGTATGTTGGATTTGGGCTGATGTCACCAGGATTTTTTTTGAAGTGTGGACACCATCCTCCTACCTTCTCAAACTCCCAGAAGCTCTGACAGCTGAAAACATGCCCCCATGAAAGATTAAATATCAGTCAGATTGTTTAGAATTCCTGGAGTGTGAGACCACATATACAGTTATGAAACAACTCCAAGTTTTCAATACTGTCATCCAGTGGGAACATATCAATTTTCATGTCAATGTCGATTCAAAGTCACCTAATCTTTAGAAACAAAGCATATAACTAAAAGATCAACTAACAACTAGTCACTCAATAAATCTGACAGGCACTTAGTGGCCTCATTGTGAGATACGCTAATCATCACAACTTTCTTTTTGCTGTATTTTAAAAAAGTAATCATTTCATTACAACTTATCTGTAAATAAGCAATACAAAAATATTATTATATGCCTAACAAAGGGGGGGGAGGGTTGAGAATGGGTGGGTATTTGAGGACAATGGTATTTTTACATTGATGGTCTGATTGTTGGATCATAAGTGGCAGAAATAAATATATTATTTATACTATGTAATACATAGTGTAAAGTAATAGATAAAAATGAATTTCCATTCAAATAACAAAGGAGCAACAATCTATATACTTAATTGTATATGATACAAAATGATCCCTTTAAGGCAATCGGTAAAGCAACCATGAAACCACTAATTCAATAATAGTTTGAGTTTTTCTTGAAAAAAAAATAGAGTACAATGGGGTCCTTATTTAGATATACATATATGTAGTGTTTTTCTCATAATACTTTAAAATGAAAGAATCCTTTCTCTGATTTGCTCATCAAAACATTAGATAAATGGGAATAAATTATTCATGCTTTAATCAGAATGGGAAGCCCCACAAATAAAACATGTGTCGCCTCCTGAAACCAGCACCTCCTATTGGAGCTAGTGAATAACAAAGGAAAAGTCTGTTTTTCACGACTCCTCCTGATTAAAAGATATTTATTTAATGAATTACCAAGAAAAAAATTTAATCAAAGTTATAGCCAGTTTGATGGTTTTCTATCTATTAGATGTGTGTATTGATCTGAGTAGTCTTACCTTACTTTGTTTTTTAAATATATATTTAAAGAATATATATATTTATGTATATGTATGTGTGAAAATGAGCAAAACTAATGCTATTCACTATATTATATATTGTATCTTCACATTATAGTAGGAAGTTTGTACCTTTTATCAACTCCTCTCTATCCCATTCCCAAGTCTTGACAACTCCTTACTTTTCTGCTCTACATTTCAAAAATTTAAGCACTTTACTTTTTATTTTTAAGATTCCACAGTCTTTGATTTACATTGCTTGGCATATATTCAGAGTCTATCCATGTTGTTGTAAGTGACAGAACTTTCTCATTCTTGTAGCAGAGTAACATCCCATTGCTAGGTATGTGTACGTGATGTTGCTTTAACATATTATAATATAAATACTACCTTTTCTCTATCCATTCATCCTACACAGAGGCTTAGGTTCTTTCCACATCTTGACTAGAGTAAATAATGCTCCAATGAACATGGGGCAAAGCTGTCTCTTTAAGATCCCTGTTCTCATTTTCTTTGGTATAAATCAGGAGTGGGGTTGCTGAATCATATGGTAGTTCTATTATTCTATTTTAGAAGAATCTCCATAGCATTTTCATTAGTGTCTGCAAGTCTCTCTCTGTATAGAAAAGCCTCTAACCTATTGTCAAAGACTTGGCAAGGTCTTCTCCTGGCAGAGCCAAAGAGGAAAATAGCATACTTTCAAGGCTACATATTCTTCACTCTACACGGAGGGCTAGTTCCTGCTCTGCTCAGATTCATCAAAGGGAGTCAAGGCATAGAACATGACATGAACGGAAAGTGAAGTATATTCCTTCCACAGGTTGGTGCAGAAAGGAGGAAAACATAAGGAAGGATCCAGTAGTGAGAGGCAGTGGATAGTTTTAACAAACCACTACAATTTAATAACAATTTACCACTTGCAAGAAGATAGAGAATATGGTCGTTCTACCAAAGATCAATATTTGCTCAAGTATGGACATTTGGAACATCTGCTCTCTGTTTTCAACCTTTCTTGCTTATTTTTAGTAATTTCCCTACAAACACAAGATCATACATGATTTTTGGAGATGTTAGATATCAACTCAATTGAATAACGTGGTGATCAACACAAATTATGAAACTGCAATCAATGGGGATAGAACAATCTACCTGTGCACTAGTAGATTCTATTTTGCACCTATGTTTTCCTAATCAATAATGAACATTGTTTGGAAGATGAACTTCAATTGCACATTTGTTGAAGGGTAAAACAAATATATATGATAGTCAATAAATTGTGTGTATCTGAACAATAGGTGTTAATTAGTCCTTAAACTGCATTCTTACCCCTTAAATTGTGTGGTCTGTGACTCAGAACAATGGATTACCCGTAGGAATTAGTGACAAGCATAATTGTTGACCACAATGTAGATCCACTAACACAGTACACGAACAAGGTCTGCAGCTGACCCCAGACCCACTGAAGTGTGATGAACTTTAAGATCTTAGTTTGGTGAGTGTGTTGATTGAGACATGATGGGTCTCAACCTTGAATTCACATTACAATGACCTGAGAGTGGAGAAATAAAGGGAGGGGAAACATACCCAGTAATGCTCGGTATAAAATCAACCTATACACGTTATTTCCAACTCCCAGTTGAATGGGTCTGAAGCAAGGTAATGTGTAAATTAATAAGTCAAGCCAGTAAGGAGAGAATCATGGAGTCAGGGTGCTTTTTGCCTCATCTTTCTTTGCATGTCAAGTCAAACCTGAAACCTCTCTTTATTATATGAGTACAAATTCACCAGAAAGGGAAAGGTTGAGTGAGAGACAGAATTACCTATCTAGATAGACTTAAACAAGTCAAAGGGCTTTGGTGAAAAGAGGAAGTTGGGGGACCACCTTTGTTTTGGATAAAAGCTGGGTATAATATAACAGTTTAGGGCTTACTCCTGGCTCTATGATCAAGGATTATTCCTGAGTCTTGCTGAGGAGCAAACTAGAGCTGGGCAGGTGTAAGAGAAGAAGGAGCTTTATCTGCTATACTGTCTATCTGGCCTTACCTAGAGAAATTTAAAAGCAATGAACATTGATGGCCAATGCCTTCAGAGACTCCACTGACTTGGGTGTTTGTATTGTTAATTACTTTCAGAAACTATTGAGCCCTTGGGTGGGGCATCCAAAGAGGGAAGAATACCTGAGGCAGAGGCCTATTTGTGAAGTGTGAGTGACCAAATCCTCCCTGTGAATATTGCGGGGAGAGATAAAATGCAACAAAGGATTGGGTTAGAGTTACCAAAAGTCATTGCTCCAAATGCAAGAAGACAATCCAGGTGTGAGTGGTCACATATCTATGTGTCCTTAGTCAGTGAACACCAAAATAGGAAGAAAGTACCAAATGGAAGCTCAGAGATCAGGATCATCTCTTTTTTCATGCCCAGTCTCAATTTTCAGCTCTGTTGAACGGGTTTGAAATGCCTACTACCATCTTTCTCCCTCTATTCATATGTACTGGCACTGGGGAGCTTATGGATTTGCTGTTTATGGATGAGCTGCACTAAATGGACACACAGGTAGAACCATGCTAGTTTTTGTACACAACTTTAGATTTGCTCTTGGTTTATCTCTCTAAAGACTTACCCAGAACGAATCCCCTACCCAACCCATATTTTTGAGTCTAGATAGAGATGCTAAAATTATCAGTTTTCCAGTGGAGATCCTTGATTCCTGGGATTTACCAAATTTAAGTTCCACTGAAAATTTTTCAAGGATTCATATAGATTTTCTCTGGGTTTTATTTCCATTCTTTATATATATATATATATTTATTTTTTACTTTGTTATGTTTGTGTTTGCTAAGAAATCTATCCCTTATTGAGATGCTCACACATACCTGGCTGCAGTGTGGCTGGAAATCTCAGTGGCACTGGGAATTATAGAGAGCAGAGCTGCCAGGATGGGGAGTTTGAACATGTGGGGAAAGAGATATTTGAACTCATGACCATATGCTTACAAAGCAGGTGCTCTAAATCCCTGAGCTATTTTTCCAGGCCCCCACACATTTGATTGTTCTTAATATCTTAAGAAGATACTTTATATGAATTTAGTTTGTCTTTGATCTAAATTATATTATATTTCTGTCTTATGTTAACATGTATGACTCCAGGTTGAAGAACCTAAAATTATATCTGAAAATAAGCAGCAAAAATATTCTCACCAATAGGCAGGCAATTTGAAGCAGTTAGGTCAATATTTAATGAATTTGGGTTTGTCTAAATATATTTTCTACAAATGTATGCATAACAATGAAAGTATTTGCTCTTACAAGTCATTCAAGTGGGATCCATGAAGAGTTTTGTGCATGTATATATTCACATGTATATAAAGAAATATTTATATGCACTTGTAATTTTAAGAGCCCCGTGAACCTTATCCATTTTAAATGCCTTCGTAGGAGTCAGTATTATAGGTAATAAAACTTTCTGTTCTGCCTTGTTGTACATAAATACACAGGCTTTGTATGGATGATGTTATTACTGGAACAAGAAGACTTTCATAACATATTCTCACTTAGAAATAGTGAAGAAATGTTGACAATTATCCGCCAGACTTTTGAAACAGAAAAAAAAAAACGAAACAAAAATAACTATTTCCACTGAAGTGACTAATAACAGGCTTTTTATTCCAAAAGAATAAAAAAAAATTCAAAATGAGTTTGAGTGCTGTCAATCCCATAATTCTTTGTGTAGGTGTCCACACCGTATTTCTGGAAAGCTCCCAAATGACAGCTTCTGCTTGCCAACCTAGAAAAAGACGTGACACTCACCATTCATCACATGGGAATAGTGCTAAATGTGATGAGAAGAGATGTGGTGATGATTCTAGATGACGATTATTCTAGAAATCAACTTAGAAGGTGAAAAATTGGACTCACAGGGAGGAAAGAGAAAAAAGAAGAAGGAAGGTGTAGCCTGCTATGCTTTTCTGAATGGGTGCTGTTCTGAATCAAACGCTCATTTCATATCAAATCTTTTTGTGTGTGCTTTGGGGTGAAAATGTTCTCACAGTTAAAAGCAGGGATGTATGCCTTAGCTGTGCTTCAGTGAAAGGTCAACATGAAAGAGCCTCTTTAGGAATCAGGTTTTCCTTGAGTCTGTCTTAAGGGAACATGAGGGGCAACCAAAAACTTGCCCAGGAACATACAGGCTAAGGAAATTCCTAAAAAGACAGAGCCAGAAATAAGAGTCAATCAGAATAACAAAGGTAGGTTTTTATCTTTTGTAGGTTTAATCAGGATAAGGGGCAAAATGAGATGGGCTTTGTGTTGCAGTAGATTCTAGACATCAAGAGATGGAATAGAATCAGACTCCTCTATATAACTGGGAGCTAAGGATCATGTAAATCCCTAGAATCATTGTCAAGAATACAGTCTCTGTCTCTAGGAGATGCCCCCCCCCCCAATCCCATTTCCACTTATGGCTAGAGAGAGAAAAGCAATGATTTCAAGGTTTAAAAACTCTTTAACACAAGGAGTAGAGCAGCATCCCAGGGCAGGGTAGGGTCCTTTCATCTCAGTTTCTTCTCATCAAACCTTAATGACCTTATTTCTACAAGAGAAATACACAGTCCAGACTTACTGAAGACTTTTGGACAACCGTGGGGTAGAGTTTCCAGGGTGCCAAAGTTCTGGCTTATGTAGAGCTCTGTACTCTCATAGAAAGTAGACACACCACAAGAATCTCTCTCTCTCTCTCTCTGTTTCTCTTTTTCAGTTTCCCTTGCTCTCAAGTCTCTTTCATCTAGGAGTCCTGCTCAGAGAGTAGAATGGCTGCAAGTTCTGAGTCAGGGTCCTGCTCATGAACCTGAACTCAGGGAACCACCAATGGAGTTTGAGGAGACGCCTAAATCAGTGTGCCATATTTGAGTTGAATGTCACTCTCATCATTTTACAGAGAAAATTCTGTGCTTCTCTCTGGGTCCACAGTCAGCATGGTTGGAGTTCACTGCTTCATATGCTTCTCAACCCTCCAAAAGTACCTGTCACCCTCACCTTGTTCTTATGAAGAATCAATCAACCAAACAGTTCAGGATTACCAGGGACCCACAATTGTTCTTCATGTATGATGTCAACTTTTCATGACCAAGGAGCTAGCTACAGGATATAACAGACATCAAAGGTGACTTAAGAGCCAAGTAAGTTAGGAAGAGAAGAACAATTACCTATTCTGTAATTTATGGAGAAACAAGAGAAGGGGTTGGAAGCTTTCAAATAATGGGAAACCCTTGACCCTGGATTGTAGACCTGAGATGCTAGGTAGGGGGTAGTTAGCATGTGGAGACTGGGGCAATAAGGTGGGCTAGATGTTATGCAATATTGGTAGAAGGTCTTGGTCACGTTGTTGGGGGTCAGGTGAAGAAACAGTTTGCATAAAAACCAACAGCATTGACCTAATACCTAAAAGTTAAAGAACAGTTTACCAAAGGGTGCAGTAGAAAATTGGAGGGGTCTTTGAGATCTAGGTGGAAGGGTGCTGACACTGGGAGTGGGTGTGGGGTACGAACTCTCTGTGCTCTTAAACAATTGTTGACAACATTGTAAATAATAGTGCCTCTATATAAATTGAAAGGGGAAAAAGATGATTGACTAAATAATTAACCCAGTGGGAGGACTTAGTTTTGACAGCGGGTACCCAATGACCATTGTAATGGTGATTGTTTACAGGAGGGAACTCCAGATTGAAAGCTTCCCAAACTCACCCACAGCCTGCTTGCTAGTTAGGTCCCAGGTGGTTTCCACCCCATCTCCCCACAGTAGCCACAGGGGATGGAGGGGTCTCTTCAATGTGGCAGGGAGGGTTGTCCCAATACATCCTTTTAGGTGAGGGGAGGGGATCAGCTGTGTTTCAGGGCCACAATAAAAATGAAACATTCTGGGACTCCCTATCCTTCAGCACAGGTTTGCCAGGAAGGTTAAAAAAATCACCCAGTTTTCCTTTCTAAGGAAGCTGTTGGCATCCCCCACAAGCATAATCATGGGGTGATTTAGAAGTGTTGAGAATTGTGTCATTTGCAAAAAGGAAAACCTTTGGACAAGGAGAACTGGGCTCTTAGTTCCCTACTAAAGATCAAAGTGTCTCCAAGCCTGGGTCACTCCCATCTAACCCTGGCAGTGGCTGACTCAGCCATCTGGTGTGTGACTGTTACTCATTCAAGCAGCACTTGACTTGAAATCAGAGTCACCGGAAAAATTATTTCCCCTTCCGGTCATTATCTTGACTCTTCTGCTCCACATAACAGCCTGTACCTAGTCCAAATTCACTTTCCTGCACAGTCTTAGACATGGAGGTGGCTTGTAATGTGTTTTAAGTGAAAAGCAAGCTGATATGGTCATGTGATGAAATGGTCCCACTTAGAGATGCTCTATTCTGGGAATCTACTACCTCCCTTGAGATGCCCAAGAGGCTCGAAGAAACACCCTTCTAGATGGAGAAGGGAAATCACACATGCCCTCTAACGGCTGTTTTCTCAAAGTGTGTTCATTCCCATTGCAGATTCCCAAATAACTCCTGTTGTCCTCCTTGGTAAGTAAGCTGTAGTGGGTTGAGCAGTAGGCCATAAAAAGTGAAGGGAAATGAGGCCAAAGTCAGCAAACTGACCTCCATATGTGGGTCCTAAAACACTGAGGAAGAATCAGACCACATAGTCTTTAACTTGTACTACCTGGTTTAGATACATCTATTCTAGAGAAAAAAACCTGCCTACCTATCTATTAGGAAAAGTTAGTTTTCAATAAAAACTTTAAACCATGCTGTGAAGAATGATAATGTTGTTGATTAGTTTACAATTCATTACTTATAATAATTATATAAAAGCTCTGGATATAAACCAGGTAAAAAACAAGGTGATTGTGTAGGTGACTGCTTGACTTTTCAAATCCACTTGAAAAATAATCTTTTTGTATATCCATTGCGAGACTTTCACAGATATTCAGAGCAGTATCAGTAACAGAACAAGCAAAAACAATTTAAATGTTGATCAAGTGATGAATTGATCAACAAAATGTGATGTAACCAGACAAAGGGATATTCTTGGTTAGTAAAATAAAAGTACGAATAAATATTGCAATATGGGTGAACCTTAAAAAACATTACACTAGATAAATGAGTCCCAAAATATAAGACCAGTGTTTAAATGATTCCCTTACAATGAAATGTATTTTCTAAAATAAAAATAAAGATTAACATTGGTAGTTTCCTTTAACTTGAATAGAAACAATAACACAGTCCATCTAAGAAGTATTTCTTAACTTTTTATTTTATTTTATTGAAAAAGTTATTCATAATTGAATTGTATATATATCATGTTCCAACACCAGACTCACCTCCAGGGTCAACTTCTCTGCATCAAGGTCTAATACTGACATCTTCAGAGAGCAGTAAAAGTATTCTCAGTAGTAGAGTATTCTAATACTGGAGTGTGATCTATTCACATCTCTGTAAATTTACTTCAAACCATTGAACTCGACACTTAAAGCAGTTGAATTTTATGGTGTGTAAGTTATATCTCAATAAATCTCACACAAAAGAATTAGTTGGACATTCTGTATTTTTCCCTTTCATACTTGGTATAAAGTGTTCTAGAAAGAAGCTATATAGACAAAAGACACCTCTGTCCAAGTCTTGAGACTTCCCCTGATTAACTGTGGCACTGAGGATCCAACACTGATTTAGTTTTGTCTCCCTTTCTCAAATGATAAAGTCACTGGTGAAGCCTGAACTACCACCTGTACTTTGATTTGGTGAGTTGTTGATTTGGTGAGTTGACTACTCATATTTCAATCGCAAGTATTTTTGGCTACTTCTTTGTTCTTGAACCTGTGTTGATTAAAACTAAAAGTTAAATAGAGATTCACATGTTGAGTGAGTTCTCCCCCAGCATGGCACCTCTAGTTCCTTTGGCTGGTGGATCTGAAGAAGCAAGGTGATGGCAGAAAAATAATTCACTAGCAGTCAGTTAAAGTTTCATTGGAGTCAGCTTGCTTTTATTCCATGGCCCTGTCTACCATATCCTTTTCCTCATATCTGCTTTCTCTGCTAAGCTTTTTGCTGTCCTTTCCTCTCTCCCTTTTGCTTCTCTTCTCTAGCTTCCCCCAGCAAGATTTTTTATTCTTTATTTAAAACAACCCACCTCATTCCAGGTGTGGGCGGGTCTGATCATCCAGGTGAGATTAACATCTCAAAAGTTAGCATAGGTAAAAGGGCATTGGGGGAAGGATTGCAGACTTGGGTTCACCCTTGATACAAATCCATCAATTTTGAGAGAACGAGGAACAGTTCTAGTCTAAGTTAAGACCAAACTGATCTGAACCTGAGTCCATGTCTTCACACATTGGCCCCGGTTAATTCTTTCCATTAATACCACACTGAGCCATTGGCAAGTCAGAGGATTCTGCATCAGATCTAGGTGAGCAGGAGGGGTCCTCTCCTCTGAGTTTCTTGCTACCTGCTTCTAAGGTAAACAACTTTAGGCAACAAATTGCCCCAGTGGAATTCTCTTTCTCTTCCAAGTCAGACCATGGTAAAATATTACTACTTTGGACAATGGCAATATGTCAGACATCACAGAGCATGACACTCAAGTAACAGTCATTTTCTTTCCATCCACACCAATGCCATCTTGATTGGGGGAGTTGGCCCAGGCCATGAGTGACAGGAGCATCCTTGAAGAACAACAACTTTCCTAAAGGGACAAGGAAAATTGCCTCCTTACAATCGGTCCATGTCTCTGGCTCAATGAGCAGAGAGGAATTATCTGGACCAGTTCTTGGTGAGATAATCCAGTTATCACTGTTATTGTCACCAACAAGCCCCGCCTGATGAGTTGGACCACTGCCATTTCTGTATATAGTTTTGTAGGTTGTTTGCTGTCCAAGGGCAACCAATCAAAGTTCCTTGCTGTGGTGGTCTTACAAAGTTCAGTGTGCCCATGTAGTGATACAACCATTGTAGGAAAGCATGTTTCTTATGTGAGCAAAAGCAAACAATGCAGACAGTAGGGCTGGCTTACCTCCTCTCTTCACTTGGTCTGGGGATTCAGAAAGGGCAGCTCTAGCTTTTATTCAGAGACTCTCACTCCTGGTTGCTCCTGATCCCATCTCAACCATCTTGCTGCCCATATCCAGACCCCAAGGGTCTCATATAGCATCTCTGTTTTCTCTTCAGTCAAGTACAGAATTTTTTCCCCAATGAACCCAATAACCCAGTGCTTCAAAGATCCAACTGTTTTCCTTATATTTTAGTGACAGAATGAGACATCCCTGTAATTTGGTGACAAAGACTAATCAGGTGCTGCATTCTAGCCCTTCAATATATTTCAAGGGACATATCTCACTGTCTCCAGTAGTTCACCTTGGCTGCTTTTCTGCCTTGTTTCCCAGGTGAGGAAAAACAAAATTTATCAGATTTACCACAGAACACTACTATGGCAGAATTATCTGGCTCAACCTTGCTTTTTCGTTACCTAAAGCACATTTTATTTTTATTTTAAAACTCAGCCCATTTATCATTCCTTATTTTGGCAGTACCTCCCATGATTACTGTGACAATAAAATGATACAAATGGTCCATTTTAACTTAATTCTTCCTTTGCATTGCTCCTTCTCTTCCTTCTCCTCTCCATCCTTTTTCCTTATTCTTTTTATCCTTCTCCTCATCTTTCTTCTCTTTTTTCTCCTCCTTCTCCTCCTCCTTCTTCTACTTCTTGAGAGTCTTTCTTCTCTTCTTTATTTTCTTTCTACTTCTTTTCTTCTTCTCCTCCTCCTTCTTCTTCTTCTTCCTTTTCTCTTATAATTTACAATATTATAGAAGAGTTTCAGGTATACAGTGTTTCAACTTATAACTTACCATCAATCAGAATCCCACTACAAAGTTTTCCAAATTCTATCCAGCCCATCCACTTCCTTACCAAAATCATTTAAAAATGTTAAAAATGTATTTATAATAGTTTGGGACACATATTACAACAGAGTTGATCTGATTGTTTTTCATATACAGTCAACCCACATTACTACTACCAATTTGTTCCAAGCTCCTGAGCAATGCTCCTACATTCGCATCACTCTAGTCTCCCCTCTTCTTTTTTTGAATTTCTTTTTTACATTTCTATTTCATCATTCTGGATGACTGCAGGGTGGACTCCAGCTACTTTTAAGAGTACACTTTTCAAAGGATTTCAAAAGATGTCATGAAATCATTTTATGATAAAATTTGGGAAACTCAACATTTATTCTCTGGCTCCTAAATATGAACATCCAAGAGAGTTATGGAATGTTCAAGCATAAAGAAAAATACCTCCTCGCTGAGAAGACCAAAAAGCATTAGTTTTCTTTTATGTATCTTTGATGCCATTGAAAAATAATTAGGTTACAGGGAGTTATATGTACAGTGGAGAAAAGCTAGACTTTTAGAGTGGGGTTATAATGCATTTAAGTGTGCAAAATTACAGCACAGATGTACACCTGGAACCTAATTAATGTTACAGGACAGTGCATTTTAATAAAATATAAAAATATAAAACAAAACAATAAACAAGGGAGCATTCTAAAATAATTTTTTACCCTTGGCCAACCAGTAAAATAATTTCTAAAATTGAAATATTTTCCATTTTTGTACTCCTATTCATATTACATGTGGTGGAATCCATGTAGCCTTGAATAGATGGTAATTATGTTTTCCCATTTATTTCACAGAATCATCCAAGGTATTGATTGTACAGAGACTTAACCAGGAGGCATTGGATCAGGAGACTAGTACATGTGTACTACCCAAGTGCATGTATTACCCAAATATATGTGCTGACTGAGTACATGTCATCTGCATGTCCCCTCTTGAGATGTGTCCTTTCTTATTTTAATTGTAGAATGTGTACTGAGCACTCTCTCCACTCTAGATAAGCCCACATTCTCTCTTTAGTAAGTACCTTACCTTTTCTCTTTACTCACTTCCTTTTATTTCTCAATAGCTTTATTTTATTTCCAAAAAGAAAATTAAGAATGTTCAAATTGAAAGCATCCCGAATCAGAGGACCTTCCCTTATATGAGCTGGCAGCCAAAACTTAAAATAGAGCACGATATTTCAGAGAGAGAGCAATATCCTAAGAAGAACATTACGACAGTGTGGAAATGTCTAATTATTTCTCTTACTCTAATAATCCAGCTGTGTCTTTTTACACTGGGCTATCTCACAAATCCTCTGAAATAATTTACAACTCTGTCACTGTATTACTAAATTAGGGGATATAATTCTCCCAATTAAGCCTTTAAGTCAAAGAAACAAAAAAATGATAGAAGAAAAGAAAATTTTCCTAGCATCAATTACTAAATTTTAAAGAAAAAAGACTTGTTCTGCCCAACAGTGTGTGCTAAATCTGAGCTGTCTGAACTTCAAACGAGTAACCAGATGTTGTTTTTCAAGTTCATTTCCCGTTCCATGATATTGTGAGTGAATTATAAGCTTTCTGACAGAATCGTTCATGGAAACATTTTTTATAAAGATTCTTGTGTTATAAAGGAGTTCAACAATTTTTTTAGTAAATGTTAGTTACTATGAAACAATAGATGAAATTTAGCAACACAGGGGAAAGGTAAAAAGTACAGGAGAAATACATTCATTCACATACAAGACTGGACTATTAACCTCAGGGGTCTCAAACTCAATTTACCTATGGGCCACAGGAGGCAAAGTCAGGGTGAGGCAGGGCTGCATAAGGGATTTCACACACACAAAAAAGTCCTCAAACATCATTATTAACAGTTTTAATTATTTCTTCTGAACATAAATAGAACATTGAGTAAAGATCATGAACAGTTCTTCTAAACATGGCATCTTTTGCCTATTCTTTCTGCCAGAGACTTGACAACGCTTCTTCTCACAAATCTGAACCACATTTGGCTTTAGAGAGGAAGCAGTTGAGACCCTCAGTATGGCTTGAAGACGATCATCATTAGGTTTAGACCTGTACTTTGACTTATTGAAGTTCAATGTGTAGAATAACTTTTCACACATATATGTGCTCCCAAAAAGGCACATGGTGCACTTGAACATTTGGGAAAGTTCAGGGAAGCTGGGGG
>PVKC010002842.1:0-41428 GCA_004027635.1 Crocidura indochinensis
TTCCTTATAGCTAAGTAGTATTGTATTGTGAATTCACAATATATGCACTCACACATACAAACACATACAAAAATATCTCACAGTTGGAATTTGTTCTTGAATAATCAGGTCTTTTCTAGATCTTGTTTATAGTGAATAGTTCTGCAGTGAACAGTCTTCTCAAAATAGTGTCCTTGCATTAGATGCCAAGAAATGTAATTTCTGGGTCATACAGAAATTCAATCCTCAATTTTTTTGAAGTATCCATGTTGTTATGCAGAAAGATTGACACAATCAACTTCATAGTAACAAAGAGTAAATGTCCCTTTCATACACCTAATTTCACTTCTATTTCACCATATTAAACTTCTTTATGTTATATATTTATATTATATTAAATTTATGCCCCCAAAGGTTGATTTTGTTCTTTACATATGCCAGTCTCACTGGTGTGAGATTATATCATTGTTATATTTGCATATCTCAGATGGAGTTGGCTTTAAAGGAAATGATGCCAATATTTCTCTATTTGTGTTGATTAGGTTTGTTATAACAGTTTTTATCTTTTTAAATTTATCTATACACTTGAACATAAGCTGAAATTTGTGCCGAAAACTCGAACTCGGCTTATACTCGGGTCATATAGGCTATTTGATTCGGTGCGTGAATCAAATGCACCTACTCTCAGTCGTCTTCTGTCATCTGCTAGAGGGGGCAGTGCTTCAGTTCAATCCACAAGTTGCGGCTGAGTTGAAGAGGTAGGTGGCTGAACAGAACAGTATGCCACTGATTTATTTTACTCACAATATTCTGTATTTGGATGAGACCAACGACAGTGATGATATCTGTGAACTCAGTGATGATGACAATGGTTATGTGATACCCTCACATCAGATACAGCTGAATCTGTTTGGACATACAGATGATGATGGGGAATCCAGTTTTGAAGGATTTTAACCTTTGTGATTTAGCTTGATTACCTATTTAAGCTACGGTTTTCTGCACCTTATTTAATGTTTTAAAGTTATTGTTGCTGGTTTACAGTTTTTCTTTAGCAATAAATATTGAGAGACATTTAACCTACTGATCCCTCAATTATTGTAATTGTTTTGGGTATGTATTTTTTGGGGGATATATGTTTTTATCTTTGAAATTTACCAGTGACTGCTGCATTTTCCACCTTGGCTTATATTCGAGTCACTGGTTGGCTTATACTCAGGTTGACTTACACTCGAGAATATATGGCACTTTACTAGGTTGATAACATTATTTTAAATTCTAGTTAACTGAAGTTTTACTATGGTCATATAGTTTTGTTTCAAAATTCTGAATATTAGAATGATCATACAATTTTTAATTTTAAACTTTTAATGAAGAAAAATCAAGTTATATCTAAAATATTGTACATGTATTTAGCCAGATAAACATCCCTCAGATAAAATTAACCTATATAAAGTGATGGTTATGTATATTGGTAAATTTATGCATTGATATTTAACCAATTTAATAAATGACTTACTAATAAATTAAATAACAAAATGGGATATATATCAATATATCTGCAGAACTCTTAAGCAAAATATTATCTAACATATACCAGTGCTGTTTTTTCTGTGCATTCTTCATCTTCCTTGTATTTTTACTATAATCTTAATATGAGTTGGAAGTAGGTTTTTTAATGTTTCTTTAAAGAAATTTTTAGAATGATCCATTCTATAAATGAGCAAGAGCACTAATAAGAAGATATTTATGGGGGCCGGGCGGTGGCGCTGGAGATAAGGTGCCTGTGCTAATCTAGGACGGACCGCGGTTCGATCCCCCGGTTCCCCATATGGTCCTCCGTGCCTGCCAGGAGCGACTTCTGAGAGAATAGCCAGGAGTAACCCCTGAGCATTGCCAGGTGTGGCCCAAAAACCAAAAAAAAAAAAAAAAGAATATATTTATATAAGTATATATTATATATAAATTTATATACATTCATATTTATATAAATATATAAATATTATTTATATATGAATATATAATTTATATTTATTTATATAAATATATATGTTTATATTTATATATTTAAAAACTAGCAATCATATATATATAAACTAGCAATCATATATATATATAAACTAGCAATCATATATATATATATGATTGCTAGTTTTTTAAATGTGAATTTTTTGTTTTGTTTTGTTTGGAGGGCAGCTTCCTAGTTGGTGCTCCAGAGAACTTTGGATCCTATGGACAATTCTCAGCCAGGATTCAGTGCAAGATCCAAAAACTCAGAGCCTTTCAGGTCTCCACCAGCTAGTGTTCACATGGAGTCTGATGAACATCCTGGATGGTGACACAGCTTAGATATGCACCAGAAGATCTTCACTTTGAAAATATTAATAATGACAGACCAACTTAACTAACAGTTATGTTTATTTCAGGATTATGATTTTATAATCTATCTGATAAATCAAATAAAATTAATGAGAATCTTTTCTTTTTGACTTAGTGTCCATATTTATGGACATCATCTAACTTACTGAGTTGATTATCTTTTTAGTCTCTATTCAGTTAGCAGTTATATTCTCTATTATTAATATTAATTATTTTGTCTTACTTTACTTAAATGTCTTAAGAGTTGTTTTTCCATAATTATTTTTTGCTTGGTTTGGTTTGGTTTGGGGGCCACACCCGGTGATCCTCAGGAGTTACTCCCAGCTATGTGCTCAGAAATCGCTCCTGGCTTGGGGACTATATGAGATGCCTGGGTTCAAACCGAGGTTCATCCTTGATCAGCTGCATGGAAGGCAAACGCCTTACCACTGTGTTATCACTTCGGCCTGTACATCATAATTTTTTATTTTTTATTTTTATTTTATTTATTTTATTTTATTTTATTTTTTTTGGTTTTTGGGTCACACCCGGAAGTGCTCAGGGGTTACTCCTGGCTCCATGCTCAGAAATTGCTCCTGGCAGGCACGGGGGACCATATGGGGCACCGGGATTCGAACCTGATGACCTTTAGCATGAAAGGCAAACGCCTTACCTCCATGCTATCTCCCGGGCCCCAAGTACATCATAATTTTTAACTTTGTGGAATCTATTATTTTTTCTCTTCTGTTTTTTTTGTTTGTTTGTTTTTGTTTGTTTTTGGGTCATACCTGAAAGAGCTCAGAGGTTGGTTACTCCTGGCTCTACACTCAGAAATTGCTCCTGGCAGGTTCGGGAGACCATATGGGATGCTAGGATTAGAACCACTGTCCTTCAGCATCTATGCAACCGTCCTACCGCTGAGCTATCTCTCTCTGTTATTTATCATATTATTTCACCTTTGTTTGATGCAGTTAACTTATTTTTGAACAATTTTCACATGGAAACTTGGTTTGTTATTGTATCATATTTATACATTTAATTTTTTCACATTTGTAATCAAGTATTTTTACTTTTTAGTTATTTCTGTTTTAATTTCTTTGTGCTACTTATATTAGTTTAAATATATGGGTACATTCATTGAAAACCAAGATTTCTAGAAAAGCTAGTAGAAACAATAAGAAAAAATTGCACAGTAACTGACTATAAGATTGGTAGTTTTGTATAGTAATAACAGGTTAGAAATATAACTAAGAAATCTTTAGCATGAGGTAAGAGAAATAATCTTAGACAAATAGTATAAAAGAAGATGAAAATCACAACTTCTGTTTATTAATAGGCACTTTAGGAATATAAATTGAAATATAAACTGACAAAAGCTGGCATATAGTGTCTAATCAAACATTTTTTTCATGTGTTTATTACATTTGTGTTTTTCTTAAATATGCATCTTAAAATCTTAGATTTTCTATATATTTTTCTCATGAATCTATAATAGGCTCTTATAAATTCATGTGGCTAATATTTATAAAATATGCAACAATGAGAAACAAAACTGCATGTAAAATCATAAAATTATTTTAATAACAGTGAATGAACGTAATGATTCTCAGTTGTATACAGAGTATTGTACCAATTTCATAAAGTTGCCTTCAAGAAAATTAAGTACAATATAGTTTAGTAACACCTATATATGAAAACTAAATATTAAGAGCAAGATATAATACAAAGAATTATCATAGCTGTCATTTCCTTGGGACGGCGTGAGTGAAATATAGAGTAGGCAGTTGTGAAATTAAAAATATTTTAATTTCATGAGTTTAGAGTTATCTATTTTTTTGGTTTACCCTGCTGGTAGACTGATGGAGCTGAGACACCAAGTACATCTCTACTACTGAGTTCCTGAAATGTAGAATCTGTATTTTCATATATGTAATTTGTGACCTTGGAGCTAATTTCTAAGTATCTAGTCCAAATTGAGTTAATTTTATATGGATATATAGTTATGTATGTATGAATGTATGTATGTATGTATTTTGTTTCAGGATGATTTGGTTTGGGCCAGACCCTACTGTTCTTGGCTTACTACTGGCTCTGTGCTCAAGGATCAAACCTATCTTAGCCAATTGCAAAGGACATGCCTTTCCCACTGTACTGTCTCTTCTGCCATAAATATATATGGTTTTAAATAATGATCAAATTTCTTATATTTTTCTTATATTAATTTCTTATATTTTTCAGAGGGATGTGGCTAGCCAGTATGTCTAGTTTCACTTGTTGGGATTTTCCTTTCTCATTAGTGTATATTTGACTCATTTGCTATAGATGAGATGTCTATATATGTGCATTTATTTCTGAGCTTACTTTTCTGATTTCATGGACCCAGTGAATATGGTTATTAAAAGGAAATATTGTAGAATGTAAGAAATGGATGGAGAAAACTTTTTTAGTGATCAGATGCCACTGGATATTAGAGATTTGAACAGTGAATCCTATACATAATTTTTGGTGTTAAGCTCCTAAACCTGACATTTTATAATACTGTAAGGTAACAACAAAATAAAAAGGGGGAAATAAAGCATTAAATGATGTAAAGACATTTTATGGGTTATCTAGTTTGAAAATTGAAAAGACTCAGATATTAGTTTAACTAATATTATAGTGAAAAGGCATCATGTGTAGAGTATAATGATAGCAATGTGTCATTGATATTAGATTGTAAATAAACCAATTCTGAGAAGTAGAGACAATAAACTTTTAATAGTAGTTGAAGTAATACAGTTCAAGTGTTCAAGAGGTATAAACTTTCTATATTTTTATCAACACCAACATTCCAAAGATGCCCATTCTAGCCAACAGCTTTATTTGTAACACTAAAGCAACCTTACAACACCACCTCATTCTAGAGTCAAAACATTAGGATTGGTAAAATTGGTTGACTGTAAACTGTTCACCCACTGCTGTTTCTATACAAGAGAATTAGAAAAAAGTTCACTCAAATGAAAAAATTCAGTAAAGTGAATGAATCTTTCTAAATCTTATTCCACTTATCTAGATGCATGCTACTACCCAGCTACAATTACCTAGTATAAAAAGCTGCTAGATTTTATTTTTCAATACTGACTAGTACTCCACTTTTTATTATATAACATTAACACTGTATTAATTCATCTGAAAAACAAATTTTAAAACACATAAAATTATTTCAAGGGAAAATCGACCACTAAGACCAGCATGATCTGTGATGTCTAAAATTCTAGGTAAAAAAATATTGCATGTCTGTGCATTAAGGAAAAAAAATACAACACTTTTTATCCTTTTCATGACATTTCAGATGTGAGGACTTTTATCTATTATAAAACTCATATTTATGAGCATATTCATAAGCATCATATTCATGATATTCATATTCATGCCACATCATGTCATCACGAGCATCATATAAATTTGCTTTTTGGAAGTTTTCTTCAGAATATGTTCACCATTAGTTTTATAATATTGTATTACTTCTTCCTTTATCTTCTTCTCTTTCTTTGTCTTTTTGTCATTACACCATCTTTTTTCCTTAATTCTGTGAGTTTTCTTGTTTCCCATATGACAGCACACAGGAAGCAATCCATATGTCCTCTTGACCTTGAGACTCTGATTATATTTGACCTACAGAGACTCAATTTTGCAAGACGTTCTGAATCTTCAGAACTAAGATGAGGTTGCACTGTGGGACTGTCCTCCTTTGAGCAGGAGCCTCAAGGGCACAAAAGTGTGAATCAGGTCCTTGAAGTCAATGACAGAGATTGGAATTTTGAAGAAATCTGAGGAAACAAATAAGATTGAGCTCAATTACCTATATGAGTGTTTTTGTTTTGTTTTGTTTTTTTTTAGGAGGCCATACAGATGGGTGATCACTGTTTACTAGAGATCTTGAAATCAGGAACAAATCCTAGATAGAATGGTGGATAGGATGGGAGTGATAGGGACGCCAGAGAAGGTCACAAATAGGAGTCTTGCAGAGAAAGTACCTTTCCTCTCTAAAGTCTCTCCAGCCCTTTCTAAGAATCCTAAGTGCCTGAAGCATCCTCCCACCTGTGCCATCCTCCTTTATCTAGATCCTGTGGCTAGAATTTAACTCTATTTGTGCCTAATAGATACACGCTTACCATTTACTGTCCTCTGTGGACACCACCAAGTGCAGGCCTCAGGTAAGAAAGATATTTTCACACTGTGACTCCTGAAAGAGAGGAAAGGTTCAGGTTCAAGTTAAAACTGGTTCAAGAGTTTTCTGGCAACTGGAGTAGCTGTAGCTGAGAAGGAAGAACAAGCACAGAAAGGAGAGTGGGATAATCAAGTTAGATGGTCAGTCATAGCATAAAGTTCCTGTCAGCTACAGTAGCAATGCTCAATGTTTACACTCAATTGCTATCAGACTTACTGCTATTTTTTGCTCATAGGACCACCTGGGACTCCAGGGATAGGACCTGAATCAGTCACATGCAAAGAAAGTCCTCTATCCTCTCCAATATTTCTGGGTCTCTCTCTGGTGACTTGAGAGCTCATTTCTTTTTTTCTTTTTTTTTTTTTTTTTTTGCTTTTTGCATCACACCCGAGACAGTGGTCAGGGGTTACTCCTGGCTCCATGCTCAGAAATTGTTCCTGGCAGGCACTGGGGACCATATGGGGCACCGGGATTCGAACTGATGACCTTTTGCATGAAAGGCAAACGCCTTACCTCCATGCTATCTCCCCGGCCCCGATAGCTCATTTCATCTGACAGTACTGCACCATATGGCTAGGACTTACTCCCATTTATGGATAGTAAATTCATGATTTCCTCTCCTGGCACGAATATCTCTATTAGTGCTGCTGACTATTGTGGACACTGACCAGTGTGGGCAAGACTAATGTGTCAATAAATATGACTCAAGTTCAGTGATGAATGGGCTGAAAATTTAGTTGATTTAGGAGCTGTTTCAGATACTGAGAAGGAGAAGCATGGAAAAGAAAAGAGGGTGAGATTAAAAGAAAAAAATGAGATAGTCATGGCAACAGGATCCTGTAAGCTGTAGTGTTTACTCTGTGATGGTGGCTCAACCTGCTCCTTCAGACAACCAACTCCATAAAGACTTGGCTTCACTAAGTCCTGGCAGTTTTAACCTCCACCTGATTGTTCCTCTGTCCCCCTAGGAAAACTATCCCCTATGCTACCATTTGATTCACTCTTGTCTGGTTGTGGCAATGAAGCAGTCAAGGGCTCTGGAGTTGGCAGAACTAGAGAGGAGGAGGAGGAGGAGGAGGAGGAGGCTGAGTTCGTTGGTTATGCCCCAGTAGGTCGATTCAAGGGACCGCAAATGAGGACCCTGAGGGGGTTTCTGGAAAAATATGAGGAGGGTGGGGGACTGAAAGGGAGTGGTATGGGAAATAGGGAGGGTGGTGGGCAGAAAGGGAACTGTGTTGGAAGATGGAAAACCCTAGACTGATAAGTGTGTGGTTTGGTATATGGGAGGCAGTTGTATGTGGTGAGTTGCTAGTTTGGAGGATGTGGGATGGCCAGTCCCACCTATAAAGTCAGTGCAAAGGGAATGACTGGTAATTTTGGGGGAAAATGATGGAGTGGGAAATAGAAAGTGGTGGTGGGAATGGGTTAGGAGGATTGGGTGTAGGAGAGTTAAGAGAAATGTGAGTAAATGGGGTTCAAAAAGAGATTTTCTAGGACATTATCTAAAAGAGCAAAATTATCCTTTTGTGTCAAATGAGAGCGAGTTTCAGCAGGAATTGGTTCTTTTTATGATCCCTGTGACATCATTTTGTGAGTGTAATGCCCATTATAACACCCCCTCCTTTCCCCATGACATGTCACCAGTTAAGGCAAGGAATTCTGTTTTAAAGTGATCATGTAAAATTAAGAGAAATGGGAGTGTGTCTGTAGCTCTCTTGTCTTGAATTAGCCCCTAGGTGTTTTTCTCAGTAAGCATCAACAGAATTATAGCTATAGCCCTCTAATTCACCTCTCATTCTATCCACCTTGTAGAAAATGCTAGATTTTATCTTCTTATTTCCATTTGTATTCCATTTTGTACTATATAATACAAATTCTGCATACATTCTTCTGAGAAAAAAATTTTAAATATGACAAGATTATTTCAAGAGAAATATGACCATAAAAGCTGCATGATCTGTGATATCTAGAATTATATAGGTCTATAGACTGTTCTGTATTAAGGAAAGAAAGGTTTACATTATAAATATAATAACATTATATCTTATCCACCCTTTTTATATAAGTACTCTTAAGTATTAAATGTCACTTTCCTTTTAATTTTATTCCCCATATTATAATTTGCTTCTTTCATCTTTATAATAGTCACTCAGAACATGGTAACATTTAGTGTCAGAATGGCATTCTATTCTTTTCCTCTTCTTTCTCTTCTGATATTTTGTGTCCCCTCCCTTTTCTCACTTCTGCAGATCCTTCACTATCACTGTCATTACTTGACATCTTGTAGTCCCACGGTGGTCAGCAAAAAGTGCACGGAGGATAGGAGTCTACACAAGGGAGCTTCCACCCAAAAGAGCAAAGAATCATCAGGCTCAATGGAAGATTGGCTCTTGTTCCTCTGGAAACTGGATCAGCTTAAAGAACTGAGAAGAGAAAGAGAAAAAATATTTTACAAAATTGTGTATCTCAGATGTGCTGACACAATATTATATGACATACTTTAAAATACTAGTAAGCATTCACCTGGAAAAAAGAAAGATATAAAGAAGTGGCATAGTCAGGGCACAAGTTTCTAGTAAGGTGTAGTATTTACTTTGTGATGGTGACCTGACCTGCTCTGTAAGACAATCAGCTAAATAAACACTTGGCCTTACTAAATCCTGGCAATACCATTCTCCACCCAACTATCTAGGGGTGAAATCACCTCCCCAGGCTGCAGATTGACTTACCTTTCTGTCTCACTGACACAGCAGAGAAGCCAGGAGAGCCAAAGTTGGAGGAACTACTGGAGAGAAGATGTGATGAGATGGGGGTTAATGGAGTTAATTGCGAGGGAAGCGAGGGAAGCGTCTCTTTGAAGACTTTTTATGAGGTTTCTGGGCAGGTGGTCTGGGGACAATATGGGGATTCATGGGAGTGATCAGAGTGGGAAGACGGGAGGGAGGTGGGGGACAGAATGGGGGTGGTTTGGGAATACTGTAGATGATTCTGGGCTGGTAAGGATGTTGTTTGACAATATGGGAGGCTGTTGTAGGGTCATGTGTGATAGGTTTGGAAAAGTGAGGGGAGGTTTTGTGGGTGACAAGCCCAGCCCAGAAGTTCTGATTACAAGTATCCACAATATCAGGAAAATTGGTGTAAATAGAGCAAGGTTTTGGGCGTGGGGTAGAAAGTTTAGGTTTAGGACTGGAGAGACGAATATAGGGAAAGTGGATATAAGGAGGAATTTCCTTAGGCATTGTGAGAAATGGCAAGAATCTCTTCTAGCTCGAGAGAGAGAATGAACCTGACTAGTCCTGCATCTGCTTTATATATCTATTTTATAGTGACATCATTCTATGACCTAAGAATGATGACCCATTATGACAACTCCAACATTCTCATCACAACATGTCACCAGCTTAGAAAGGGTGTTGTGCTTAAAGGTGATCATGGGAAGTAGCACAGAGAACATTGACTGTAACATTAGCTCCAGTGTATTGAAGTATCTTCTAATTGTGCCCCTCACAAGTTTGCAGCTAGACACCAGTGCTTCCCCTCTAGTTCTACCCTACCTGAACACAAATGTTAGCTTTTAGTTTTTCTCATAGCTTACTAGTATTCTAATGTATGTCATATATATTGTGTCAGTACATCTGAGATACACAATTTTGTAAAATATTTGAGCTAAAATTATATCAAAAGACAAATGACCTTTGAAGTACAATATGATCTGAGATGTCCAGAATTCTAGGAGTTCTAGAAATACTACAATTTAGATTTGCAGAATAAAAACTTTTAAGCTATCACATACCTGTTTTCTGCCTTCTTAGACATCAAAAACTTTAAATATTAAATATTACACTTCTACATCATACCCCTCGTGATAAGTTGATTTCTTACAATTGTTATAATGGTCAGTCTCAGAACTGTCAAGCATTGGTGTTTGTCTTTTCTTTCCTACTTGTGTATTTTTTTTTATTGTGCTCCACATCCCATTCCATACTTCTGCAAACTCCTTGACCATAACATTCATTTTGACATATCATCAAACAGTTGACCATAGTGAACTGGAATCTAAATCAATAATCTTACAAGATAGCAGGGACCTGCACCCCTCCTTCCAAACAACAACAACAAAAACAAACAAACAAAACAGACCAGAGATTCTCATAGTGCCAGCTAGAGATGCCAGCTAAGACGACCTTGATATAAAAACAAATTGCATACATGCAGCTAGGGAGACACAACTCTCAGTGATCATAATGCTAAAGCTGTAGACTAGGGCCATGGTCACTAGTAAAGATCATAATTGCCAGGGAGTCAACTAAATAGAAGGCAATAATGAATATCAGTTTGTGTTACTATAAGCTGAATAGAAACATTTAGATTTACCCAATCAAGTCTCTCATGTTTCTGAGCAAGAACATACACAGGGTCACCATGTGAGTTAGCCAGAATCAAAAAATAATCTTCTTGATCCTTATATCCTCCATTATCTTTTCTTAAGCAAATCAAAAACATGGTGTAGAGCAGAGAATACTAGATTCAACCTTTGCCTGCTAACAGAAGACTTACTGGGGCCTGGTGGTGGCGCTGGAGGTAAGGTGCCTGCCTTGACTGCGCTAGCCTAGGACAGACCGCGGTTCGATCCCCCAGTTTCCCATATGGTCCCCCAAGCCAAGAGCAACTTCTGAGCTCATAGCCAGGAGTAACCCCTGAGCGTCATCGGGTGTGGCCCAAAAACCAAAAAAAGACTTACTGTGATATTTCTTTTTCTTTTTGCATCTACTCTGCCTTAACAGATTAATCCCTAGGAATTCCAGGAAAAAAAAAAAACTTCAGCTCTTCCTAAAACTTCCTTAGATAAGGATACATATTTTTGGAGGATCAAGGGATAAGGCATTATTTAAGGGCACTTAATCCTTATTGATGGCCTAGTGCTCCTGAATTCCTGATGGTAATCATAAGGGAACCATATGTTAAGTTACTGAGTGCCAGGGCCGGGTGGTGGCACTAGAGGTAAGGTGCCTGCCTTGCCTGCACTAGCCTTGGACGAACGGCGGTTTGATCCCCTGGTGTCCCATATGGTCCCCCAAGGCAGGAGCTACTTCTGAGCGCATAGCCAGGAGTAAATCCTGAGTGTCACTGGGTGTGGCCCAAAAACCAAAAAAAAAAAAAAAGTTACTGAGTGCCTCTGTTCCCTAATATGTAAATTAGGATCAGGTGGTCACAACTCATGCTATAATTTCATATTTCAGTGCTGACAGTCAAACCTAGAATGTTAACCAATGTTAAGCCAGTGCTCTATTGCTGAACTCCATCACCAGTCTGTTCAGATTTTGAGATTTCTTTGAATCTATGAATGAGGCAGAGAAGATAACTTTTTCTGAAATACTCAACCTTGTTTTATCAGATCACATCACATAAGAAAAGTGTGACCTGTCCTCCTTAATCTTTTGACTCTGGCAATGGGTTCCTTTCAGATATTGAACATTTATAAATAGAATTAAACTTCAGAGCTTGATTGAGGCCAAAAAGTAGGACCTTTATCTCTTAAGTAAAATAGTAATTTGCATAAACATTCCAGGAAAGATCATTAAAGGCAAGAAAAAGAAAGTGGAATCTTTGGTAAAACAAAGATAATAAAGGAGTGAATCCTTTATCACTCATTTTTTTTTCAAGTTTTGGTTCACATCCCAAAATTCTCAGAATTTACTCTAGACTCTGCTATCAGGAATAATTACTAGCTGTGTTCAGGCAACTATGGAATGCCAAAGTTACTACATTGATACTGTTTTGAAAGGAAGCCACCACACTACTAGGATGTCTCTCAGCCTTCTCTCTGGAGTTTTGAGTACCTAGGTCATATGTACAGATTAGGTACTCAATGCCCACTCCACATTCATAATAGTCACTGACTGGTCTTGTAGTTCCATGGTAATCAGCAATAAATGCATGGAAGACAGAAGTTCACACAATGGGGTTCTGAAATAGAGTAAAGAAAGGCTCAGGCTCAATGGAAAACTGTCCCTGGGTACACTGGCAACTGGAACAGCTTAAAGAGCTGCAAAGAACGAACAAGCCCAGAAAGGAGAGAGATACAAAGAAATGACATAGTCAGGGCACAAGGGTCCTATAAACTGCTATATATACTTGTGATGGTGGTCTCAACCAGCTCCTTCATATCACTTGCTAAAAGAAAATATGTGGCTCCTTTACGTCCTGGCAATATCAACCACTACGCAGCTGTCTCGTGGCTCCCCAAGCTGCAGGTTGATTTACCCCTTTCTCATTGAGGCAGTCAAGTAGCCCAAGCAGGAAGATTTATTGGGGAGAAGGGAGATAGGGGGCATTTATTGGGGAAGGACTAGTAAAGGAGGATATTCTTTTCTATAACTGAAACTCAACTACAGACATATTTGTAATCATGGAGTTAAATATATTATAAAAAACAAAGAAGTAGATCATATGCTCCCTAAATATGTTTAGGGAAATAAATATCTACAAATAGCTAAAACAATCCTTGGCATAAAGAAGACTGGAGGAATCACTTTTCCAAAATTTTAACTGTACTATAAAATCATTAAAACAGCATGGTACTGAAATCAAGAAAGACCCTCAGATCAATGGAATAGACTTAAGTATCTAGAAGTAGACCCACAGGTTTACAAACAATTAATTTTTGATAAAGGAGCAAGAAATACAAGGAGGAGCAAGAAAAGTCTCATAAACAATGGTTGCTGAGGAAAGTGGTCAACTACATGTAAATCTCTCCTTAACATGATGTACAAAGGTCAAATCAAAATAGATTGAAGACCTTGATATAAGATCTGAAATTATAAGATACATAGAGGACAATGTAGGCAGAACACTATGACATTAAAACTAAAGACATGTTCAAGGAGGAAGCATCACTGTTCAAGCAAGTAGAAGCAAGGCTAAAACACATGGAACTACATTAAACTGAGAATAGAATTTAAATAGAATAGTGACTAGAATACAAAGGCTAACAGTAGAATGGGAGAAACTATTCACCAAATATCTGTCAGATTAATATCTAATAATATCTAATAATTAATATATAAGATATACAAGGAACTGAGTGAACTTTACAAGAAAACAAATCTAATTCTATCAAAAAATGAGGAGAAGAAATGAATAGACATTTCCTCAAAGAAGAAATGCAGATGGTCAAAAGGCACATGGAAAATTGCTCCATATCACTATTTATCAGGGAAATGCAAATCAAAACAGCAATGATATACCATGTCACACCACAGAGACTAGCATACATCACAAAGAACAAGAACAACCAGTGATGGAGTGGATGTGGGGAGAAAGGGACTCTCATTCATTACAGTGGAATGCAGACTGGTCCTGCCTTTTTGGAAAACAATATGGACTCCTCAAAAAACTGGAAATTGAGCTTCCACATAATCAAGCAATACCACACCTAGGGATATACCCCAGAAAAACAAAAGCACAATACAAAAATGCCCTTTTCATTCCTATGTTCATTAACATTATTTACAAAAGCCAGAATCTGGAAAACAACTCAGGTGTCTGACAACAGATAAGTGGCTAAAGAAACTGTGATATAACTACACAATGTGGATACTTAGGAAAAATGAAATAATGAAATTTGCTTATATATGAATAAATATGGAGATTATTATGCTGAATTAAATGAGTCAGAGGGAAAAGGGTAGACATAGAATAATCTTATTCATTTGTGGGATATAAGAAAAACAAGAGAGAGAGTGATGTCATAAAGAGGAAGAGAGAGACAGAGACAGAGATTGCCTACCCTAGAGATAAGCAGGGGTGTTGGGGAGGTGTGGGAGGGAAATGGGAAACATAGGTGGTGGGATAGGTGCAATGGTGAATGGTGGTATACATTCTATGAATGAAACTCAACTATGAACAATTTTGTAATCACAGTGCTTAAATAAAAATAAAAAAATATTAGAGCTAATGAGAAAGATTTGGAGAAGGCACTGTGACTTAGAATACTTTTCATGTTAGGGTTTTATACTTACTATATTCTAATGCCACTTTCTCCACCAGACTGTCCATTTCCCTCCACCATTGTTCCAGGGTCCTATGCTGTCTATCCTTTGCCCCTTGTTTTTTGGTAAGCTAAGTTATTCTGTAGGCCAGTTCTTAGCTTCTACTACTGCTTTTGGCCACTTATCAATCTATGCTTTTTATATCCTCCAAATGCAAGATATTACCTTGCTCTCTCACCTTCTGGCTGTTTTTTATTAAAAACGATAGCCCCTCTAGCTCCATTCATGTAGAAGCAAATTAAATTATTTCATTGGGGGGGGGGCGTTTGGGCCACACCCGGTGATGCGCAGGGGTTGCTACTGACTATGTGTTCAGAAATTGCTCCTGGCTTGGGGGGCCATATGGGTTGCCGGGGATCAAACCACGATCCTTCCTAGGCTAACACTGGCAAGGCTCTGCACCACTACACTGGCCCCTGATTTCATATTTTCTTATAATGGTTTATACGTTCCACCATTAAATTATCCAATCATTTATTTTTTGACATATGGGTTGCTTTCAGATTTTGGTTACTGTGAGTAGTTTGGCCATTTTAAATGTCTTAGCCCAGGGATTTGCAAGGGTCAGATAGTAAATATTTAAAGCTTGTAGAACATATTGTCTGTTGCAGTTGCCTTTCTTTTCATGTGGGTATTATTGTAGCCACTGACTAAACTTTTATGTGTGACTAGGACTATGTTTCACTACGACTTTATTAATGGGCACTGACACTTGAATTTTATAAAACCTTCTCATTTCTGAGGTAGGTTTTTAGAGTGTGGTTTGGGGAATTTATACTTGGTGATGTTCTTTTTGCTTTGTTTGTTTTCTGGGGTACACTTAGTGGTGCTCAGGGATTATCCCTGATTATGTGCTCAAAACTTACTCCTGACAAGCTCAGGACCATGTGGGATGACAAGGATAGAACCCAGGTCAACCACATGTAAGGCATACACCATAGGTGCTGTGCTATCATTCTGACCCCCACCCCGTGTTAATATTGACCATACTCAGTGAGATGCATTTGGCAGTGCTCAGAGTAATGCAGATGGGTCTCTGTGTTCATTTACACTTCCAAGATTTTTTCCAATATTTTCAATAGAGTGAAAATATTGAATAATAAAGATGAAAGATGCTCGGATTCAGAGTTGAAAAGTTGGGAAAAATTATTGAACAGAAAGAAAAATTTCCCACTAGGGACAAACTTATTATAGGATTGAATTTAGTATGATTCCTTTTGTGGTGGTTTAATAGGAAATCTGGGTCTTTGATTACTTATCATGTGACAAGATAGTTTAAAAAGTGAGACGATTTGTATTTATTTATGGAGCAAAATGGCTAGTTCAGGGTCTTTTAGGTTATCTATTTGACCATTTGTATAGTATTACTTGTTATCTCTTAGCTTCCTGGCAGCCTAAGATCTGGGACAGAATCTATGATCTTTGGAAATTGATAACCTTTTTTTTTTTTTTTTTGGTTTTTGGGTCACACCCGGCAGTGCTCAGGGGTTACTCCTGGCTCCATGCTCAGAAATTGCTCCTGGCAGGCACGGGGGACCATGTGGGGCACCGGGATTCGAACCGATGACCTTTTGCATGAAAGGCAAATGCCTTACCTCCATGCTATCTCCCGGGCCCCAATTGATAACCTTTTATTCTCAGAAAGAGCCCAGGAATTTGCAAGACTGTTTAAAATGTGAAATTGACATAGCTAAAAATCTAGCGACTAGCAACATCTAGCAAGGTGAAACTGACGTTTCCTGTTCTAAGGGGAATGTATGTGGTATTAGGGATCAAATCAGAATTGGCAACATGTAAGTAAGTGCTTTACCCACTATAGTGTACTATCTCTTGGACACCAGAAGTAGTTTATTATTCTAAGACATTTTAAAATGTAAGTTATTTTGAGCTGTGGGATATAAAGAGGACTTATTGTGGTAGCTTAGAATTTGATCTGCAGGGCATTGTTTGTTGGCCTGTGTTTTAAAGCTCCTCAATTCATTCCAATGTGTAACCAATGTTGAGATCTGCTAGCCTATAGCTTGAGTGTCCTGAACCATAGAGTTAATTTATTGTAGTCTTCCACATGGTTTATAGGTGTTTGATAAATGTAAAATAAATTGATTTTGTGAGTTCCACATATCTCACTCATTATTGATAAGCTCATAACCAATTTTTAAAGGAATAATAAACTAAGACCACTGAGATTCCATGGAAAAAGAGGTGCTTATATGTGTGGGTAGGTGGTGGTAGTCATGTGGCATTGTGATGTTCACAGAGGTACAAGGCTCAGATGTCTATCCCTTCATGAGAAGGGAGAGAAGAAACAATAGCTACAACTCCTCTGCATGTGACAGGCTGCAGTTTGAAGGTACGAGTTTTTACCCAAACTCTGTAAGCAAACACATCTGGAAGGTAGTTGCCCAATCTTCAGGTAAACAACTAGAAATGAGAAGGCTTATAGAAAGAGAACAGATAATAGCTAATATTAAAGTAATAATGGTGAGCACAGGTTGAATGCTGCTTCAGCAAAAGTATTTTCTCTTCAGTCATAAAAATTTTTCCTCAAGAATTTTAAAGGATACAAAGATTGAACATAGAAAAGCTCCATCCATCTTTGTCTGGAAGCTCTAGGACCAGAGTTTCTTCACCTTGAACTGTGTCATCTGTTTCCTGTCCTCACCCCATATAGGGTGCTTCCTTCTTCCTAACCCCTCAAGTCACACAGAGATGAAAGCAACTACCTTCTGTTACGGGTATAACCAAACCCAGAAGTTTTCTTCCTTGAGATCTCAATCCTAATTAAAAAATGCAAAATATAAAATTTACCACTTTAATTATTGCTAAGTATTCGAGATAGGCATTCTTCTCTCAATCATTAACATTATCACTGTAGTTGTCAGTGTAGTTATTTCTCTGACTGCACTCACCACTCTTTGTGGTAAGTTTCGTATCATGAGCCAGTTCTTCCAGCCTTCATCTCTATTGTCTCTGGGCATTATTACATTGATGTCTTTTGTTTTGTTTTTCTTAAAATCATAGATGAGTGAGACTATTCTGTGTTTATTCTGTGTGTCAAATACAGGCGGGGAAGGTGAGGAGGGAGATTAAAAATGCTGGTGATGGGAATGTTGCACTGGTGAAGGGGGGGTATTCTTTTTGTGATTGAAATCCAACTATAATCATGTTTGTAATCAAGTGCTTAAATAAAGATATTTTTATTAAATAAATAAAATAAAAAATAGAAAAATTTCAGGAAAATATAAAAAAATTATTGCTAAATAATTAGCAATTCAGTGGAAATAAGTTTTTTTGTTTTTTTTTTTTTTGCTTTTTTGGGAGGCCAGCCCTGGTCACGCCCAGGGGTTACTCCTGGCTATGTGCTCAGAAATGGTCCCTAGCTTAGGGGACCATATGGGACACTAGGGGATAGACTTACGTTCCGTCCTAGATTAGCGTATTCAAGGCAAACACTCTACTGCCTGTCCTACCTCTCTGGCCCCAGTTTAATTATTTTTATATGGTCATATAATAATCACCACTTCAGAAATCTGTTCTTACAAAACTAAATCTATACTAATCAAACAATACTAACTGATTAAATAGAAACCATTCTCTTTCTACTAATCTCTCACAGCTCTATTTTATTTTCTGTCTCTTTCATTTTGACTATTTCAGGTAAACAGATAAGTGTCCTTTTGTTCTACCTATATTTGTAAGATCTGGGAATTGAAAATTATTTTTTCTATTTACAAATGGTTACATTTTAAATGGTTATCCAAGTACCTGGTCAGTTCTGCCTCTTGGTCTGCTAAGTCAAGATATATCTATCTACTTTTTTCAAAAAAGGATACTTTGCATTTATTCTCTAGTGCTATCTAGTAGAGAATGGAGAATGAGTGCAGGAGTCAGGGTCTCTGTAGCCTCCAATCCAGACTCCTGCCTGACCCTAAGGTTGTGCTTTCCTACTTTGTATAATGGTTGTGCATCTTCTTCCTAGAGAGTCCAGCCAAACTCTTGAAAAACTTTTGGATGAATATTTTTCTGAAGTTCCATACAGATTTAGCAGTGCAAATCCTCGCTTTCCAATGAATTTAGTTCAAAGCTATAGAGTCAAAGTTCATTTGGAGTCATTTTTAGGTTTTTTGTTGTTGTTTTTTTTTCTAAAAAGGAAGTAGCATTTAAAATGGATCAAATGTTAACGAGGTAAAAATAGAAAAAATATTTTACTGAAGGGGATCAGGATATGCTACCCCATAATATACCACTTAGACTAACAAAAATTTTTTTTAAGAAGAATGAATTTAAGTCCATAAAATCCCTTATCTGTCAAAAAGCAGTCTCCCAAAAGAACTCATTTGTCATAAATCCCCCACCCCCAGGGATCAACTTTAATCTCTTTTCAGGGAGATAGTGGGTACTGTATTCAGACAGATATTGTCACAAAATGATCATGTCCCCTACCATATATCCACTAGCACTGATTTCTTTTTTCTTTAAAAAAGTTATATTTTTATAAATGTTCTTTCTCTTCACCATTTCTTGGAAGTCTTTTTTTTTCTCCCATCCCCATTGCCTTGTAAGAGGGTACCATAGGGAAAGAAAATATTTTTCTTTACTCTTTGGATATGTAAATATTTAGAATCTTATTTAAAGGATGCCAGGAAGTAGAGAATGTGACATTATGAATACATTAGCAACTTCTGGACCCAGCCTCTCCTTGAGAGATGATAATTTTTTTTCATCACAGTAATTCATCATCATGGAAAGTCTTCTAACAGTAATAAATGGCTTTTTGGTTCACACCAAACAGTGCTCAGGGGTTACTCCTGGCTCCGCTCAGAAATCACTCCTTGCAGACACAAGGGACCATATAGGATGCCAGGATTCGAACCATGGTGCTTCTACATGCAAGGCAAATACCATACCTCCATGCTATCTCTCCAGCCCCATTTCCCCCTTCTTATTTGTAGTTTTGTCACCCTGAAGATTTGGTTCCACTGCCTTCTAAGGGTCTATTAAATAAGAGCCATGGTGGCAAATTGATTAAGAGCTTCATTGACAACCAGTGAGTAGATTGGAAGATGGAGGGCTCATGTCTCAATGTTGACAGGACTGGTTTTTTATAGAGAAAGAGAATAGTCAAGTATATTTTGGGGGAGTGTTGCTTATGGAATGGTGAATACAATGGAGATCAATAAATCCACTCAGGATTAATCAGTTTATTTATTTATTCTTTGAAGCATATTTCTGATACTGTTACACATAAAAGATTTCTGATTAAGGTCCCTACTTTTCTTATCTTTTAGGAAAGCCCTACACAGCCAAGTATTCTTGTTAATAATCTGAATTTAACTCTATTTTTTGGGGCTGGTTGCAATTTGATGGTTTTTGTTTAGGATCAACATCTTCTACATTCTCCTCCACTGGACCCCTGAAAAAAAAAAGGTCACAAGGGAAAACATAGAGAGTTATTCAATTTTTATATATTAGGGAATACTTGATATAAAAATTAAGATCCGAATGTCACCAAGACAAAGATTTTCTATATTTAATAGAGAGTGTAAAGTGAAGAACAAGAATCTGTATCCAGTAAACTAGAGAAGTAGCAAAGCCTGCTTGTTCATATTACGTTGGGTGTCATAAATGTGTAGGGATGCCACTTCTCCCAAGAGGTTTATGGAAATTGCTTTAGGGTAGGTTAGAAAGTCTTTCCTACAACATTTTACTTTTTAAATTTTTTTAGAGTGACAAATTCAATATGCCATGGTGTCATATCCTGAATACCTTTAGTGTATAAATTCTTTAATCTTGCAGTTCATTTGTGTATTCACTTCTTTATGTATGTAGGACCAAACTGTTGTAGTGGGTGGTCAGAAACTCAGGTTTATGTCTTCAAGCTGCCAAAATTTAAATCAAGGGACTGAAGAGCAAATGGCAGAATTTAGTAAAACCTTATTTAGGAGAAGTGGGGGAAAAGAGGAAGAATGCTGGGAAATTTCCAGATTCCAAGAGGGGGCTTCTAAAGTAGGATTTCAGAGAAAGACTGAAGAATTTTCCCTTTTATATATTTTTAACAAAGGTGTGTTAGGGTCCAGAGTCAAAGGATGAGACCACACAATTGGAGTAAAGCAAAATAAAACTTTATGTCATCGCCACAAGCCCATACTGAGTGGTCAGTGCTGTCTTCCAGAGGAGATGACCCCTGCCAAGGTCACAGCCAATTTATGTAGGGAGGGGATGAAGAGGTTTCAAGCTTCTAATGATCTTTAAGACATTTGACTGTTGTCTAGGGTACCTTCCTACTGCTCCCTGTGTCTTTTCCAGATAGGCTACTTGGTATAATCAGGTAGCTCAGGGTGGTGCTAATGGAAATTTAGACTTGAGAAAGAGAAGCCTAAGAGGTTCACAACATGTGGTCCATTACAAAATGGTGTCCCTACTTGTTCAGAAACCAGAGCCCCATGGGTGGACAAACATTTCTTTTTTATGTTGCTAGAATATGAGCCATAAAATGGGGCAGAAGTAGCTGAGGTGATTAGCTCCTGTATCTAGTTCCAGTGGGGTCTAGGTCATCCAGGGTACTCAGGCCCATCCTCATATCTGCCTGATATTCCATGCTGGTACTTCTTATTGTTCTGCTGTTTCTCTCTCTTTTTTTTTCTTCTCATCACTAATCTCTGGTTAGCTTAATTAATTTATTGTCTCTTAAGACACTGAATTTCTCAAGATAAAGGAAAAAAGTTCTTCCCCACAGAAATAAAGTATTTGCTAATCTATTATGCTTGAAGATACTTTGAAAAATCTTCTATAACCAAAGCATGCTTTGAGAAAAAAATTCAAAAACTGCAAAAGCATCCTTAAAATGAGGTTGACCCAGGGCTGTTGAAGTTCTGGTATGGTAAATATACCCTATCTCTTCAGCTGGATGTTACATCCCTGTACTGGGCTCTAAAAGGGCTGGCAGAGTTCAGGAAAGAGGAATTAGGGTTGTCAGAGTGATTAATCTCCTACTTGTAAGAAGGTGAAAAAAATTTCAGTTTTAAAAGGAAAATGATTTTTCAGATCCCAACTATGGTTCTTTTCCCCTTAAGGGTAAAATTTTCACTTGATTGAGTCTCTTTCATTTTATTTATTCATTTACTTTCTGAGATTTCTGATTTCTTTAGTAGGCTCACAATGCCCACTGTCATTCATATTCAACTTATCAGCATAATAGACTCATTACAATTGGTGAACGCACCATGGGAGCCTTCACTAGCCCATCCTTTTGACTTCTCTTTGCAATTGAGCCCATTTGTGAGTTGCCAGGTAACGGATGATAGGCAGGATTGACTGCTAACTGTAAAACCCAAGCTTTCAAACACTTGAATGGCAGCAGCTTTACTCTCTTATCAGAACTGTGGCTTTTTCCCAGAAGGTCCTCACAATAAATTCTGTATGAAATTAATTAAGGAAAGACTTGATAATTCCATTCCAGTGCATTCCAATGAAAGTCATTTCAAATACATAATGCACAATTGGTTTTTCCACTTAACTTCCGAATGAAACATTCATGATTTTTAATATCATTCACATTTAATCAGCTAAAGCATCAGTTCCTCAGGCAGGAGGGATAAACTTGGCCAAAAAAGATGGGACAGAAAGTCTTCATGAAGCATGGTGGTCATTAGACTATTTAGATTGAAGATGGTAAAACTAGTGGATTATTTATTATTTTATAATAAAAAGGAAGACATTTCAGAGGAAAGAACATTTTTTAGAGAAGAATGTGATAGAAGCTATTCTACAAGGAAGAAGTTATTGGCAAGCATTTATTAAAATGCTGACAAAGGCTTTATTCAAGACTGTTGCAATATATGTGGGCTGTATAGAGTTCATCTCTCAATAAGGCAAGGACACCAAAGAGTTAATAGATAGCATGAGAAGAGTGAGGGTATCGGTAGATGAAACATTATTACAACACCAGGGTAAAGGGATTCTTATTTTTACTTTATTTAAAGATGTGGTTTACAAGGTTGTATGTAATGAAGTTCTTTCACAGTCACAAAGTTGTTCATAATTGAGTTTCAGTCATATAGTGTACAACATAATTTATCTGTGCACATTTTTCTGCCACTTGCCACCAGTGTTCCCAGTTTCCCTCCCATCCTCCCACTGCCCTTCCCCTGCCATCTTCTCTGCCTTTCTTTTGTGGTAGACATTTCTCTCTTTTCTCTTCTGTTTTTTAATTTTAGATACTGTGGTTTGCAATGTCGTTACTCAAGGGTTATCATGAAAATCACTTTATCTTCTTTCAGCACCCAGGTTTTGTTCAATGTGATCTTTTACAATTATCATTGTCATAGTGGTTCCTTCTCTGTTGTGACTGCACTCTCCTGCTATTTGTAGCAAGCTACTACCATCAACTGGTACTCTGGGCTCTAATCTCTATTGTCTCTGATTATTACAATGCAGAAAAGACCTCTGTTTTCCTATACTGTAGTACTATTCACAATTGCCAGACAGAATCTGGACACAACCAGAGAGTCTGAGAAAAGATGAGTGGAAAAAGAAACTGGCATACATACACAATGAAATACTACACAGTTTTTATAAATAAATGAAGTCAGGGGGCTGGGGCAATAGTACAGAGGGTAGGGTATTTGCCTCACATGTGGCCAACCTAGATTTGATCTCCAGCATCCGATATGGTACCCTGTACCCACCAAGAGTGATTCCTGAGTAGAGAGCCAGGAGTAGCCTTTGAGCATCACTGGGTGTGGCCCCAAAACAAAAGAAAGAAGTAATAATATTTGTTTATACATAGATGGATATACATGATTAGATATCAAGGGTGATTGGATGCCAAGAGGGTGGGTGATGAACTTTCTAGAACTTATAGCTAAAAACTGTTTGCCAAAGACAAACTTTATTTCCTTCATGCCAAGGTGAAAATCTAATGGAGAAGGGTTCTCAGAAAAGAGGGCTCAAACTAATGTTTGGTTAAAGAATGATATTTCATCCCAAATGCAATGTTTCCAATCCCGGGTGAATGAGTCTGAAATCAAGGCCATACATGAAATAATCCAGACCAAGCTGTGAATGAAACACATAGTTTGGCAATCTTCTACTTCATATGGAGAGCCAACTTCCTGCCAGAACTATCGTTTTTATTGAGTTCGGAAACCACCCCCAGATGGGGCAGTAAGGACAAAGTAAAGTAAGATAGCTATCCTGAGACAATCCAGCCAGGTTTGCATGTAAGATTATCTGTTTTGAGATAAAACCAAGTTGTAAACAAATAAATACAAAGGAATCAGGGATGGTCCTTGTTTGGGGGTGAAACCAAGTTGTAATCAGATACAAGGAAATAAACGATGATCTTTGTTTTGGGTAAAATAATGTATAACCTACAAAAATCCTTTTTTTTTACTCTTCAGTTATGTATTTATTTATTTGTTTATTTATTTATTTGCTACACCCAACAGTACTTAGGGATACTTTGGAATCTGGCTTAGGTACCATTCTTGGTGGGCTACGGGGAGGGGGAAATAATATGAAATATTGCTTTTTACCTATTCCTCTGCCCTCCAATTATTTTATATTATTAACATAAAAATTAGAGTTGTATGCATGAGTAAAATGAGAAGTGAGCATTTAGCATAGGAAAGACTATTTTCGTAAAGATCTCGGGTGTGCGAATTTTTAGCAAAGATGATTGTGCGTGTGTGCGTGCATGCGTGTGTGTGTGTGTGTGTGTGTGTGTGTGTGTGTGTGTGTGTGTGTAATAAAGGAGACAGAAACTCCCGAATTTATCAAGGGCAACCTTTCAAACTTGAATGTGGGTTCTGCTATTATGAATTGGTGTGCTGTTATCACACCTCTTAAGAAAATGAATGAGAGAACTGGAAAGCCTGTCTGGAGTATATGTGTGGGTGGGGTGGGAGGGAGGGAGACTTGGGACATTGATGGCGGGAATGTTGCACTGATGAAGGGGGTGTTCTTTACATGACCAAAACCTAATCACAATCATATATGTAATCAAAATGTTTAAATAAAGAAAAAAATTCTAAAAAAAAAAAAGAAGAAATCTTGGGTCAATGATGGTAGATTTAAGTGCCTCCCATTACATCAAGGAGGATAAATGAGCTCTTATTTGTTCTGAAATCTGGTGTAAAAGCTCTACAAAGAAACAGGGGACCACCTAGGCTTTTCCTAACATTCCCATTTCTAAACAGCATTCCTATTTGTTTACAGTCTGGAAGCCTTGTTCTTTTTCTTTAGCTTTTTGAAAATCATCTTTTATCCAGTTTCTCTACCCTTTATCCAACTCTTTATCTCTTTCTCTCTGAGTTTATTTATTCAGTTTATCTTTGTTGGACTGCTATTGAATTTGCTAATACTTTTGTAATTATGTGTCTGGAAACTATAAACTCTGAAATTCTGATATATGTCCTTCTACTCCATTTCTACAATTTCTGCCTCAACAAAGTCACAAGAAGGGTGACAAATGAGGCATTTACCTTGCTGAAACTGGATTCTGACTTGGAGAACTGTTATAAGAAGAGGTCGCACAAAGTCAAGAGGAAGGCAAGTGGCCATTACATATTTATTCCTGCTCTTAGAATTCAGGACTGAGAAATCCTAGGTGTTCTTCTGGATGGGTTGTCATTGAATGCTGTCATGTGAAGCCTTTTTCATGATTATTAATACATTAAGGATGAGACTAGAATTCACGTGGAAGTTGGCTTTATTTGTTTCTTGCAGCTATCTGTGTTGTCTCCAGTAGCAACAGCGCCTGGATCAAGAGGTAGTTCTGGGTTTCTTGTATCCACCCACAGAGAACTAGGCATGCTTTGGAGAAATGTTTCACATCTTTGACCTTTTTCTTTCATCATTTCTTGTCTGTAATTTGTTCTGGCCCTGATTCCTGGGATGACACTTTCAAAAATATTTACTTCAGACTTTATAAGTGGTGTTTGTGGTGTGTGTGTGTGTGTGTGTGTGTGTGTGTGTGTGTTTGGCCTGGGGTCTACACTTGACAATGTCAGTTTATTTCTGGTTCTTGCTCAGGGATCATACTATTATTCTGGGTGGGCTTGGGGAGCCATATATGATGCCAAGGACCACATCCAAATTAGTCACATGTATGACAAGCACTTTACACGCTATACTACCTGTCCAGTCTTCCCTAAAAGTGCTCTTAAAGCCCTGATCAACTAATAAATGTAAACCCCCCCCCCGGGCCTTAGGTTCTTCTGTGGATGTCTGTAGGTATGTTTGGCATGTGTGTATGTTGCTCTGAAATTGTGAGGTGTTTATTTGTGGCTTTTCAAATTTCTGGCTTAGGTTTTTTCCTGATAAAGATGAATTTCCCTTTCCATTTAGGAATTACATTATTCAATTCTAATTTTCTTTCCCATTCCTGATTTATCCACAAATCTCAGAGAATTAGAGAAAGAATAACCCTTGGTGGTAAAAAAAAATGTGGCGAGGGCCTGAAAAGATAGTGTAGCTGGTAGGATACTAGCCTTGTATGTGGTCAACATGGATTTGATTTCAGCATCCTATCTGGTGCTCTGGTCTCTCCAGGAATATTTCCTGAATACAGAGCTAGGAGCAACCCCTGAGTATTGTCAAGTGCTAATAAAACCTAATAAACCTAAACCTAATAAGTAAAATCCAATAAACATAAATTTAAAAAATAATGTGGTGAGATACTAAAGCCAATGGGCTCTAATTCATTTGACTTCCTCTGTTAACTGTTCTCTTCTCTTGACTTGATTTTACAAAGTGTTTTGTCTTTCTAGGCTCTGGAATAAATGGAATCAGTATTTGCTATGCTAGGATAGTTTGAGGGTGATCAGCTCTTTGTTGCTTACACTGGGCTGAACTCTTGTCATCATACAGATTTTAATTACCAAATATTTATTAATAGATATCATATAGAACGGCTTTGCTTTATTCCATTTTGCTTCCTGCTAAATTTCTTGTTGATTAGTGTTCCTCAATGAAGTGATCAAAGGAGCAACTTTTATACTTGTAGACTGTCATTCAAATTCTAGTTATTGAAATATGGTATTCCCATTGCATGGCACCATCATTTTTTCTGTGTAATAATATTAAACTTCTTATTAGTAACAAAATCATGTACATTTGGGCCCGGAGAGATAGCACAGCGGCGTTTGCCTTGCAAGCAGCCGTTCCAGGACCAAAGGTGGTTGGTTCGAATCCTGGTGTCCCATATGATCCCCCGTGCCTGCCAGGAGCTATTTCTGAGCAGTCAGCCGGGAGTAACCCCTGAGTACTGCTGGTGTGGCCCAAAAACCAAAAAAAAATCATGTACATTTGCTGTGACTATAGTACAGATATGGAAGTATCATAATAAATAAATTAGACCTATATGGCACCAGGGTAAAATTGAATATTGATTTTATACACAATGATAATGGGAAGAACAGTGTATCTGTGGTCACCTGCCAGTCCTAAAACATGGGTAAAGAAATGAATCAAATGGGATGATGCTTGAGAAGACATACATGTAAGATTTCTCACTTGTCAGCAATTTCTGAGCTGAAGAAGCTAAAGAAATGAATTCTGAGATTTTAGGCTCTTTTCAAGTTAGGGAAAACAGTACTGAGTAGATAAGAGTGTCTATCTCACTAATCACTTGCACCTGGAATTCCAGAACTCAGTTTATAAATTATCCAGGAGTGGGGGCTAGAGAGATAGTACAACAGGTGAGATGCTTGCCTCACATGCTGTGCACTTGCATTCAATCCCAGGCATCTCCTATGGTCCCCAAAGCACCACCAGGAGTGATTCCTGAATACAGAGCCACAAATAAACTGTTAGCATTGTTGGGTGTGGTCCCAAAACAAAAACTACACACAACTAACAAGTTCTCCAGGAATATCTCAATATACTATGAATTTTATTCAAATTTATTGTAAGAAGGATAATTTTGAACTAAAGTGAGTCTCATGCATGTTTTAGTTTATAATATCATTGTCTAAAAATCATGCACATACTTTAATCTTGAATATTGCTAAAATGCTAGCCATCACCTGAAAACTTACTAAGTTGAAATCTTTTTACTGATGATTTTTGCCTTGATCTTAATGACTACTGATTTAACACAGTAGTAGTTCTAAAGGTTTGGGTGACTTAAGACACTGGGGTAGGTAATTGTTCAAGGAATATAGGATATTTTGGTCTGGTATTTTTATTGGTCTTTTATCTTAGGGTTTTCAATGTTATAACATGTATCAGAATTTCATTACTTTTTATAACTATTTTCTATAGTTATTTATTGTTTGAGTATAACTCTACCTAGTTCTGAGTTGATTGGATATCCAGAGACTTGACAGTTAAGAGCTTTGAATATATGGAAAGTTTCAGACTTTCTTTTATAGGCATGGATGGTATTTGAATCTTTTTCAGGGAAAGACTTGGATAGAGGCTCCTCTCCTATATCTATAAATTGGTAACTTTCAAAGCTCCTATATTCTCAACAAGGATGAGAATAAGATGACTACTTAATTTGGAATTGAAATTTTCTTGGCAGGTGAATGAAACATGATAATGATCACCATAGTTACCCATCATGGAAATGTATAATAACACCACAATGTTATTATTTTCTACTGACCACTTCTAGAATGACTATATATAGAAAAAAAGGGTAACAAATGTTGACAAAGATATTGAAATATTGGAACCCTCAGATATTAGTAGTGGGATTTTTAAGAATATGTTTGGAATGTTTGGTGGTTTCCTCAACAAGTTAAGCAGAGTTACCATATGTCCCAGTTATTTTTCTGCTCTTAGGCTATCTATGAGAAATGAAAGAATGTGATTACACAAAGATATGTACATTATAGCTTATAGCAACACTATTTACATACTAAAAAGCACAAGCAGTAAAAATGTCTATCAACTGGTGAACAAATTACAAATGTGGTATAGCCATGCATGGGACAATTATTCATCCGTGAAAGTGAAGAGCTGATAGATGATTCTTGAAATAATTATCTTAATGTAAGAAACAGACACAAAAGACCACATATTGTTCGATGCTCTGTATATGTAATGGCCAAAACAGTTGAGATAGAAAGTAGTTATGTCATTGCCAGCTGTTGAAAGGAGAGAATTGTAATTGTTAATAAGGTGGGAAGGGTAAAATATTATAGAATTAGTTGCAAATATCAAAAACCCAATAAACCCAATAAATTATGTACTTTAGAAAATTTTGAAACAGGGGCACAGGCAATAATGCAGTAAATAGGTTGCTTGGCTTGCATGCAACTGGCCTTGGCTTAATCACTAGCATCCCATATTATCCCTGAGCACTGCTAGAAATGATTCCTCGGTGTATAGGAGTGAATATCTACTAGCTTTGCTGAGTGTGGCTCAAAAACTATAAATTAATAAATAAAGTTATGCATAAAATAATGTTAAGACCTTTAGGGGCCTTAGAACCCTTCTGCTCAGAATATCTGATAGGTATCATTTATTATATAGTTGTCTTAGTTGGACAGGGCTTGAGATTCCTGAGATGTGGGACTGGAACTATGAGAAGTAGGAACGTTTCTGGTAAGCCAGAATAAATAGGTCAGCCCAGTGTCTATTGAGGCATTGCTTAGGAATTGCAATGGAGATATGTCAGGTTGACATTTAGTAGAGTTATTTCTTAATCACTATATTTTTGGCCCTAATTGTACCTTGTGAAATAATTAAGTAATGTTTCATGCATTTCCTATTTATAAACAAGAAATCAAAACACTGGTTTAGAGGTTTAACTATATGGAAAATAAACGAGAGGTTTAGAAATCAAGCCTATTACCTCATAATTCCAAATTAGATTCTTTTCTGCGTGTGGGAATCATTTGTATACATAGGTAGTGATGCTGATAAGCTCAGACTCCAAACTCCACATAAATAATGGCTATCTGGCTTCTGAACTCAATAGTCACCTCCTCCAGTTTTCCTCCCACTTAAGAATTGCCTTTTCTGGAACCTCTTAAAATCAGAGATCAAATTCAACATCATTGCTAGGTCATCTTTCCTGTTTCTCAGATATCTTTGGAAGAAAGAATTCTGTCTTAATAGTCTGTGTTTTGAGTTCTTATTGAATTTTCTGATCCGTGACTCATCCTCAGTTTCCCTCTGCTGAAGGAAGCCTGGTTTTTGTCCCAAAGAATAAGTAGGAATGAAGATACCAGATTAGATTGACTATTGTTACCCAACTAATGTTAATCATCTCAATTTTTTACTTTTTAGGTTAAATTATACTCCCTAATATTGTGTTAAGTTTTCTTTGATCTCCTTTTCTGAACTGTGGAGCTGCCACCACATGTGTGTTATAAACACACAGTGCAGGTCAAGACAGATAAGGATCTCTATGTGATTATGTATGGTGTAGCAGAGCCTGCAATGGTCTCCTGAGACAAAATTAGGTTGTGTCTAAATGAACTGTATAAGAAAAACCCAGCCTTCTTAAGATCTTTCTAAAAACACAACACAAAGGACTTTACATGTTGAAGATCAGGAGCTCTACTAAGGTCTTATGAGATTAGTGAAATCAAAGGCCCCAGTTCTCACTTCTGGTCTCTCTTGGGAAGTTATAATTCTCTGTTACAGAGTTTTATGGATGGGACAGTTTCAATATCTCTACCTGTTTTATAGAGCTTTTATCTATTTTAGATAAAGTAATAGATTAATGGTTTATAAACAGAATTTTACACAATCTTACAAGTTCATAGAGTTTTCTCAGGAAAAACCCATGCAGTTATATATTCATTTGATTTCTATATTGAGGTGCTGTGTTCATTAGTCTTTAAAAACATTTGTTCCTTGCTTAGAAATAGAGATCATATTTCTCTACTTTAGAGATGCCAGGACTCCTCTAGCTACAATTTAAATGACTGTAGAAGTAATATGTGTTACTGGAGGCTGAAACTTTAACTATTTTAAGAAACAATGAGAACTGAGTTCTTTGATTCTCTCTTTTTTTTTAAGCTATTCTGAGACTAGTTGTGATGCAGATAGGGGATGATCCATCAGTATCAGTTCAGAAATAGTATATAAAACAGAACTTCAGTGAATACATTTGGGGAAGAAAGCTTGAATAAAAAATAAGTCTTTGTCATTTAAGTTACTGTGATGTTGGGGCCATTTGTTACTGCAACATGACCCACATATTTTGCCTTTCCTATCTGATACAGATGTCAAATAAGACTAGTATTGGAGAAATTAACTTTCTTGCTAAAAAGTTTTTTAAAATCTAATAATAAATGGCAGTAAACTTAAATTATTGGATAAAAGAGATTTATCTTTCTTATTTATAAACGATGTCCTAGTGTTCTTTGTTTACTCTATGCCCATCCTCGTGCCTAATACAGTACCTAGTTTATAATAGAAAATTTGATAGATACATAGTAGGGAAATTGTTAAATGAATGAAATAAAAGTGGTTTTAAAGGAGTAAGTGATATCTTTAGGAGAAATGCTATTATTAGCATTGTCAGTTTCTATTGTATCTGCCCTTCCTTTGTAAGTCTTAGAAAAGACATTAATTAAAATAAGTATAATTTGTCATAATGTATCAAAACAATAACAATTTTTATACTTAAAAGTAAGGTTGAAAAATTGAATAAGACTGCAGAGCTAAAACAGAAACTAAGACACTTTTCTTTATAAAGACGATCCTGGTTTAATCCATCACCCTATATAGTCCAAACTCATTATTACCATATTGACTCCTGAGCACAAATGCAGGCAATGTCCCAGAAAGTCAAAAGAAAAAAATGGAAGGAAACAGAAAGTCTAGCTCAGTATATGTATTGCTCTCTATGGTATTAGTTTTCCATAGATGTATCTTCAAACAAAACTAGTTATTATCTGCTAGGGCATTGTAGCCAAGAAAACGAAAATGCAGAGAACTAAATTAATCAATAGAATGGATAAATTTTTGTAAGAAAGATCCAGTTGCAATGTTTGCATCAGCCAAAGTGCTAAGTAAACCAGCAGACAAATAGCAACAGGCAATATGTGGTGCAGAATAAGGACTGAGGGACTGTGGAGCTGTGCAAAGACTGTGCTAGAAGGTGGGTATCCCATCAGGTGTGTGCACAACTTCTTTATGATATCAAGGATGACGATATTGAAAACTTACGAAGACATTGCATATCCGGAAAGTCTTTTGGTCTTTTCCATAGAATGAATTCCAGTCTAGAGATAGGAAAGTAAGTGAAGGTTCTGATGGGTAAAGTAAGACGGGATTTGGGATACAGAGATGTGGAATGCTGAGTGGGTATAAGGCAGGACTCAGGTCACAAGACTTCAGAACTGAGTCAAATGTATGAATAGTCACAACACAAACAGGAATATCAAATCCCAGGCTATGAAATTGGAAGAACAAACTTATTGGTGGGCAGAAAGAATCCTAATTGTGAAAGCATGTAGGTAGAAGACATCAAATAGGAAAAAGATAACAAAACTGATCATTTCCATTTTTTTTTTCTTTGCCACACCTGGAGACACTCAGGATTACCCCTGACTCTGTGCTCAGAAATTGCTCCTGGCAGGCTCAGGCGACCATATAGAATGCCAGGAATAGAACTCTGGTGTGCCCCCAGGTTGGCCTCATGCAAGGCAAATGTCCTACGCGCTGTGTTCTTGCTTGACCCCAGACTACTCATTTCCATAGAGGAAAGGATGGAGCTTTTAGTAAAACTGTACAGTGGATCTATCACTCCCCTTGCCAACAAGAATCATTATCAATTTGACTTTAAGAAATGTGTTATAGGGGCTGGAGAGATAACAGCGGTAGGGCGTTTGGCTTGCATGCAGCTGACCCAGGAGGGACCCAGTTAGATTCCCAACATCCTATATGGTCCTCCCAGCCTGCCAAGGGAGATTTCTGAGTGCAGAGCCAGAAGTGATCCCTGAGCACTACTGGGTGTGGCCCAACAACTAATCAATCAATTAATTAATCAATAAATGAAGTTTAAAAAGAAAGAAATGTATTATAAACACACAAATGTACATGCATCTGTACACAGAGTAATGCTCAAGATTCACCTTTATTTTCTCTTGCACCCAAATTGATGGAGGTCAATGGCGTTCCATAAACATGCTGGGAAGCAAAAAAAAGTTCCTACAATAAACTCATGATAGCCAGTTAGTAGTGATGACTACCTTTAAATGAGTGATTAACTTATTTTTTTCTCTTATCTTCTCCCAAAATAGCCCCAACATTCCTGTGTCTCCATGGATTCTTTGGTTAATGACTTCCAAATCTCTCTAGACTCATCTCTTAATTTCCTATTTCAGGAGAAAATTTTCTGTAAAGAAGCTCAAGATCAGATCTTGTGTCACCAGGATGACCTGGGGCCAACATTAAATGGCACTGCCCCACAACTCAAAAATGAACATGACAGAACTTCTTATTACAACTCAATATATTAAAGATAATTGGTGTTAAGTGCTTAGCAATTGTTTTCCCATTCTGCCTAATACCACTCAGGGTTCAGTGTCCCATTTTCTTCATGGCACTATACAACTTCAGTTCCTGAAGGAAATTTTTGACACGCTGCTGTCAGTATTGTCTCCTTTTCAACTCCCAAGGAGGAGTTCGAGTTCCCCCCGGGAGTTGGGGATGAATGAGCAGTCAAACCATCCTGAAAAATGAGACAAGGTAGAATTTGCTGACAAGACGCATTGTCCATAGAGCTTTGCAGGATCTAAGAGTAGCAAGAATAGCAAATTTGCCTAGTGGTGCCCTTCAATCGTGCCACATAAAATTGAAGCCATTTATTTTTATCATTAGCAGCAAAGTAAGCAAATGAACGCTCTGGAGCTTCCTTATTAACTGTTATGATCAGCAGATAAACAAAGCAGGGGAGCGAAGAGAGTCAATGGTGACCTGAGGCTTCCTCCACCAACATTTTCATTGCTTCCAGAATCACAGCATTCCTCTTAATAATGGCTTGCAAACACTTTCAGAAAAGTTTATGTTTTGATGCACTATCATTTGTTCCCCCTCCCAGCAGTTTTACAGAATTGGTAAAATGTGAGTGAGTGCAGGGAAGGAGACAAAGAAATAGATTGGATTCAGTTTTGGCTTTGGGCTTGGAGCATCACTTTATTTCACTTTCCATTACCTATAAAAGATCCTAGAATGGTTTTGACATAGATATATAAAGTCATATAATTTTGTACCTCAGCTGACCTTTTATTCCTTCTCAAAAAGAGAGAAGTCAATGGACTGACTAGTGAAAAGAGCAGGACAAGTACTTGATTTCTTAGTCCCCTTCTTTCTTTTGGATGAGATAAAGGGACATTTGGGTTCCTGCTGAAAGATTTGGGATAATTGCAGTATATAACTAATTGAAAGAGAAGAAAATTTTCTATAACAGCAAAGAAATATTTTTCGTTTTTTTTTCTTCATCTGAGCCAGTACACAAGTTTTCTTTTTCCAAGGAAATAGGTAGGTATTAAAACCTATACACTAAAAGCTTTTATGATATATATGAAAAATATATATATATAATATGAATATATAAAGATGCTGTATATATATTTAAAAAGATACATAAGGGAAAACCATCCCTATCTTTACTTTTACATATTGCATATTGTAATTTCTACACTAGGTTTCCTGAAACTGGATGATCATATTTGATTATTGTGTTGATGAACCAGCATCCCAAACAGTAGCATAGAAAGAGAGACTAAATATGGATTTCAAAGATGAATATGATGGTCATTTTAGCTTTTTTTGTTTGCTTGTTTTTTGTTTTTGGGTCACACTTGGCGGCTCTCAGGAGTTGCACCTGGTTTTGCTCTCAGAAGTTGCTCCTAGCAAGCTCAGGGGACCACATGGGATATTGGGATTCGAATCGGGGTCCATGTGCAAGGCAAATGCCTTACTGCTGTGGTATCGCTTCGGTCCCAACAATGGTAATTTTAGTAGTGAGATTTTCAAATATCATTTTTGTGTGAAATACTGTTTTCATTATTTTTAAAGACAGTACTTCTGTCAGGGTTTTTTATTCTTTTTTGTTTGTTTGTTTGTTTTGTTTTGTTTTGTTATATTATTTCTTTATTTTGTTTTTGGGCCACACCCGGTGATGCTCAGGAGTTATGCCTGGCTATGCACTCAGAAATAGCTCCTGGCTTGGGGGACCATATGGGACACCGTATGATCGAACTGTGGACCGTCCTAAGTTAGTGTTGGGCAAGGCAGACACCTTACTGCTTGCACCACCGCTCCGGCCCCTTTTTTATTTATTTTTTCCTTAATTTTTTATTTTTATTTAGTTTTTTTATTTTTATTTATTTATTTATTTATTTATTTATTTTTTTGGTTTTTGGGTCACACCCGGTGACGCTCAGGGGTTACACCTGGCTATTCGCTCAGAAGTCGCTCCTGGCAGGCATGGGGGACCATATGGGGAACCAGGGGATCGAACCGTGGTCCGTCCTAGGTTAGCGCAGGCACCTTACCTCCAGCGCCACCGCCCAGCCCCTAATTTTTTTATTTTTAATTATGAGAACAAAGATGCAAAGAAAGAGGACAAAGTAAAGTTGCAGTGGAAGGACAATCACCCATAACATAATTCTCAGAAGAAGTCCCCTTGCTGATACCTTAACTTTGAACTTTCGACCAAAGAACTTTAAGATAAATAAAACAGAATCTATGTACAATTACTGTGTCCGTCAAGTCCCCAGGTTATAATATTATAATTATAATATATAATTATATACATTATAATATTTCATAACAGCACACAAGGCAATCTAAAGCCATATAACTTATGTAACTCCTTAACATTAGAGGCATATTATTTTTTTACATTTCCATGTACATGCATGTTAGTTTAAGTTAACCTCAAAATTTAAGTTTTTTTTTTTTTTTTTTTAAGGATTAGAGTCAAAGGAGCACAGTAAAAATGGTTAGAGTGGTAACTGTTGTTTGCATAGGCCCACCAAAATATGAGGGGCATGGAAAAAAATAACCTTGGCCTAAATACAAAGAGACCCTACTCCTGAAGTTTCCTGGCATAAGACCAATTCTAGGCTCCAGGCAAGCTAGATCATCCAATCCAAGGCTTTATCTGTAGTGCCAAAACACTTTTATTTTCCACACAGTCTCTGTTGTTGGTATCATGTTTCTGTATTAAAGATCCTGGAATCTGCATATCCTTCATTGAAGTCAGGATGTGGAGCGTCCTCTCGTTTCACCTCATAATTAAAGGGCAATGCAGGAAGGCCTGTCCTTTAAGCAGGTCCTTGTTGTTAAGTCTTCTCAGTGTTAAGGGAAGACTCTTTTGAGCAATTCGATGTCTGAGCAGTGGTAGGACCCACCATTTCTGGCTGCCTGCGCTGGAACCCAGGGTAGGCCTGTAGGCCGGGGGGCAGAAGAGGGGTCAGCTGGGGGCTAGCCTCCAGCTCCAGAGAGGATTGATAGAGAGCCAGAAGCCAGGATCTGCCTGCCCTATACCCTGTGCCCTACCCTAAAGCTGGGGGAAGGATGGGGAAAGCTTGGGACCCCATCCAGGAGGGACCCCCAACACCCACCTGATCTGGCTGCCTGGGCTGCCACCCCAGAAGGCCTGGGAGCCGGAGGCAGAAGAGGGGACAGCTGGAGGTCTATGAAGGCTCCCAGCACACCCAAGTTAGGGAGAAGGCCTTCCACGTAGAGTTCCCCAAAACCCCATGCTGGGTAGATCCTGCCTCCAGCTCCAGAGAGGATAGATCAGGTTCTTTTATTCTAGCAATGATGACATTCTAAAGAAATTCCTTGAACCTCTGACAAATCTGTTAAAAATAAATAATTGGTGGGGGCCGGAGAGATAGCATGGAGGTAAGGCGGTTGCCTTTCATGCAGAAAGTCATCGGTTCAAATCCCAGCGTCTCATATGGTCAACCCCCGGGCCTGCCAGGAGCCAGGAGCGATTTCTGAGCATGGATCCAGGAGTAACCCCTGAGCACTGCCGGATGTGACCCACCCCCCCAAAAAAAAACAAAAACAAAAAACAAAAATAAATAAATAATTGGTATGTTGGGGTGGCATACATACATCAGTTATGAGTATCTTTTCCCAACTATGTAAACAATGATATTATAGAGATAGTTTCTTTCCTTTTTTTTTCTTTACTGAGTTAAATATCATGTTGTTTATAATAATTGTTTTGGATATTTACTATTCCAACTCTGATCTCACCACCATTGGGATATTTCTTCTTCCATTGTCTCCAATTTCCCACCCCATAACCCAAATCTGTTCCCTTAATAGATACAAAATAATTTATTTTATATTGCTTGTTACAATTAATGGCTAATAGAATTATTGAAAAATATTATACTAAAAGAAAAATTTTGAAAGTTGTTATATTTCAGCATGGGGTTATTGAAGTCATTGAGAATTTGTTTCTAGTTGAGCTTTCTGTATTATTGTTTTTGTTTAGTGAACTTAGTTTGCTTCTGTGCTACTTTCCACCTAATTTTGTGTGTTCCTACTGGTGCTGTCAAAATTGTGAAATTTCTAGGTGTCATACAGGTGCATATGCATATAGAACTGAGCTGATGAGTTTCAGTTTGCATCGCTTCTGAAATTAATAGTGAAGCTATTAACCTGAGCTATTGCTTATATGGCTGCAGTTGTGGGATGCAGGTGAAGCTTCTGGGACTTCAGGCAGTATGATGGTTGGAGGGGGAGGTTGCCTGCCCTCATCACAAAAGACCCCAAAATTTGCAACTCTAAAAATGGTGTACTTGAAATTTTTTTGTGGGTTTGGAATCTCTCCAGAGTTAGTTGTGAAGCAGTGAAGTCGGCCATTTGCATGGTTTGAATGCAGACAGCTGTGGCGTCTGGTTAAGGCTGCTGAGGCTTTCATAGGTTGATGACTCAGCCCAAGGGTGACCCAGAATTTTTATCTTAAAGACTAGTGTACCTGTGAGTTTTAGCATCTTGACTTGAATCTCTTCTGAGTTTGGTAGTGAAGCTATGAAACTTGGCTATTGCTTACATGTCAGTGGCTGTGGTTCCTGGAGCATCCATAGTAGTTTCATAGTTTCTATGATAGAATGCTGGTACTTTGAAATAGGTCATGATAGTAGTTTTCCACAATGGAAATTGATAAATGGTACAAATCAGAGCTTTTTATTTTATTTTATTTTTTGGGGGGGGGGCACACCTGGCAATGCTCAGGGGTTACTCCTAACTATACGCTCAGAAATCTCTCCTGGCTTGAGGGGCCATATGGGATGCCAGGGGATGGAACCTCAGTTCGTCCTAGATTAGCACGTGCAAAGCAAATACCCTACCGCTTGCACCACCGCTCTGGCCCCGGCCTTTTTTTTTTTTTTTTTTGGTTTTGGGCCACACCCAGAGATGCTCAGGGGTTACTCCTGGCTATTCGCTCAGAAGTTGCCCCTGGCAGGCACGGGGGACCATATGGGGAACCGCGGTCCGTCCTAGGTTAACACAAGGCAAGGCCGGCACCTTACCAACAGCGCCACTGCCCGGCCCCCAGGGTTTTTTTTAAATTTATTTTTATGACATTGAATTGCCAATACACCACTGACAAAATTTAATTCTATAGAATTACTAAAAATATAGAGATATTATGCTTCATGAATGTGCTTTCTAACAAAATAGAAATTAACATGTGATAGATACTTTTGCTATGTGAATCAATAGCATATGATATTAACATATGGTTTATAAAACTAAATCAGCAAAGGGTATTATAATTATAATTTTATTACCTGAATATATGATTTTCTAGAATATAAATATATAGATTTTCTAGAACAAACATTTATGATCATTTTTAGTATAGAATATTAAACATTTGAAACAAAATTAGTTTTGTTCTTTGTAATCTCAAACATTCTAATTCTTCTGCAGACAAAGATTATAAAGCTATGATGTATAGATTTACTTTCAGGGCGTGGTGTGTGAACTGTTCATTGTTTCTGCCTGAAAAAGAAAAGAAGGCTGGGAGTCATGATTTTGTGATCTCTTTGGTACCACACACAAGAGGTGTAGTTCTACTTGTCTAAGAAAAAGAACTTGGTTATTGAAATGAATAGGCAGATGTCTTGTATTTGCCTTCCAGAAGACTCATTCTGATTTATTTGTATTTGGAACAAGACCTGCATCAGAAGGAATGAAACTCAATTAAACTTTCTTCTAAGAGAAAAGCTTCCAATAGAGCAGTGACATCACTAGGACTTGGCTGATCTTTTCAAAAAGATGTGACACTGTGAAGTAATTTACAGTTTTTCTTCAACAAGGCATGGACCCACTTACTAGATGAACTGTACTCGAGGGAAGAGACACTTGCATGGGATTAGGATTTCCCTTCAGCTAATGTGAATCCAGAGAGGATGTAGCTAAATGAATAGTACCAGTCAATATTCTTGGTAAGTGGGTAAATTAATTGCTTGGTTCTAATTAGTTCCTTGGGGGAGCTGGTAGCATATTATAGCATTTACTACTATGGAACTGGGCTAGACTTTCCATAAATGTGTCTCTATTTGATTCTTTCTATATTTCAGACTAAGTTTCATTAATCAACCATTATATCATTTCCATTTATGAGGCTTAAAATTTAAGAGCACAGAACCCAGTTAGCATTTCATCCCTCTTCAATATTTTTCATAACAACCCACCCAGTTTGACAGTTTATTTTTATTACAAAATAATTAAGCTAAAAATAAATTTTGGTTATAAGCAAAACAGAAACTGTTATATTAACTTAGGCATAAAAGGAATTTATAGAAAAGATAGCTGATAGATTGTAGAATCAATTGATAAACAGAAAAAATGTCAACAGGAAGATCTGGAGAAATAATACTGATGATAAACTGAAAATTGTATGCATTGTTGATCCTGAACCCACTTACTCTGTACCACAGCTTCTGAGAACAGGAACTCATTTGTAGCCTTTTCGGAGATACTTAGTATAGTTTCAAATCACGTGTACAGTTGGGCCATTTTATGTTATTTACTTGAGATTTAGAGTACTTCTCATTTATCTGAGCTAGGCCTTATGTTTGTACCATCAATGTCTGAGGGTGAGAAGAACAGTGAAGTTTATTGTTGTCTCGTCATAATTGGCTATGTTCTCCAAAACACAGTCAGAGATAAGGGATTCTATTAACTAGGAAAAAGTTTTTTGTGTGGAATTAGAACAAAACCTGATAATTATCCATTGTCTTTTATCTCAGCACCTACATGGCTATATTATTGTTCTATCAGTGTGTGTGTTTTTTTAAAGTCTCCATATACAAATATTTTAGTAGATAGGGGCTACTTATTACATACTAAATTCATTCTTTTTAAAACGAAAAGTCAACTCTTCATTAAGATATATTATAGAGTATATGTGAAAGGTTTTAGGATCCAAAAAAATGCTGCACTCATTCAAATCAGTGACATTTGGAATAAAAGTGCTAGAAAGAATTTAGAATGCAACTAAATCTGGGAGAACAGTTGAGAAACAGATGATTCCAGAAATTACTTTCATATTTCAGGGTAGATTTGTCTTTCTCTTGTGACTTTCATGTTTTTGTTACTTGGTATCCTTACATCTTCCCTGATTTGACTTATTTTCTGCTCCAGAGATCTGATGCAAATAATAAGAAAACTAATCTCATTGATTTGGCTCATTATTCTTTTTTTGGCCAAGAGTCTTGAGAATTATGGTCAGGAGTAAGAAGGAACCTGTCCAATGACTGTTACAAAATACAATCTAGTTAGTTTCTTGACCAATTCATTTACAATGGGATATTAAATGTGGCACACACCATGTCTGGCATGATCCAGAATCTTCTTGGGATTTCCTGATATTCCTCCCAGTTCTTTAGGAGTTATTGTAATTTTTGTGAAATAAAAGAACTTTAGTAAGCATTTTGCCTTCATACTTGCTATTTATTTTAAGGTTCTAGGTATTTTCTACATAAATATCTTCACTGCAAACATTTTCTGTCACAAAACTAATTGGTTGTAAATTTTGCACTAAAGGAAAAGAATCAAAAAGAAAACAGTAATGATCAAATAGATTTATAAAACATTATGTGTGCAGAGATTCACAGCAATACTAAACAAAGAATTGACTTTCTGTGGTAGAAGAGAAAGAAACAAAAAAGAACTATACCAAAGATCATAACAAAATATAAAACTTAATAATAAAAACAATATTTTATGTATATACTCAGTATTGTGCATAAAATTAATATATTTTAATATTCTAATATCTATATTTGCTCATGGTATAGAGAACTTGTTTTCTATTGTGGATTACACCTAAATATTTATCTTTTAATTCTCTCTTTTCTTCAGTATTAAGTGCAACCTGTGGGGTTTTTTGGTGACCTGACTTACTAAAAGTATGAAGTTAGTTACATTAATAGAAAATTTTAATATATCTTTTTTTCTAAGAGTTTTTCTTATTTTGTCAATGGAAAAATGAAAACAAATGAAAATTAATTATGTTTATGTTTTTTTTCTTTTTTTTTATTTTTATTATGAAGTTCATTACACAGGATTATTTACGGTACATAGTGACAATGAATAAAGGGCATTCCCACCACCAGTGTTGTCCTCCCTCCACTCCCATTTCCAGCATGTCACCCATATCTCCCTCCTTTACCCCCCCCCCCCCAGAATACTAGTGTAACTGGTCTCCACTTTACAGCTTGCTGTAGGTTGGGTGTTCCAGTCTGACCATTTTCCATTTTCCATTTACACTACATATTTATATGACTGGTCCTGGTAACATCCTTTTCTCCCCTCAATTTATAGGCTGAATGATTCAAGTTATGCTATTCTGTTTGCGATAAAAAGGTTAAGG
>PVKC010002843.1:0-41420 GCA_004027635.1 Crocidura indochinensis
AAAAAGAAGGATCAAAGCAAAATGAGAGAGACAAACCCCAGCAAGGCACATACATCATACAGAGGTTTTAGAGCTGGAATTCAGGAAAAAAAGATCTCAAAGAGCAAAAGACAGTTAAAGCCCTAAAAGCTTTCAACGAGCCGAAGAGCCCATATCCAAAGGACTAGAGAGAATATCAGATTTCTTCATAGCAATGCTGGATTTCAAAATGCATAGACAGTAGTGTCAAATATTTTATGTATTTTAATTTTTAGCTGGGAGCTTCCCACAGGCTGCTGTACTATAAGCCCAATGGGAGGGCAGAGTTAAGACATCTTCATACCTTCATAGACAATTTTATTTGCCTCTTTGCAAGTTTTTCTTAGAAAACACTGAGAAAATGCTACTGCTCCTGAGTAATCCTAAAAGTCGGGAAAAGAAGGCTCAATGCAGGAGACAATGCTGCAGAGAAGGCACAGTGGATAGTTTGGAGTGCCATGAAATGTGCGTGGATAGGAGATTGGTGATGAGTATGTGTAGAGAATCAAGGATGTGCATTTGGAAAATGCTGCAAGTTCAAAATCCCAGAGTGTGTATGAAAGCACACGTAATCATACACTGCTCAGTGCTGCAGTGAAATCATGAACGATTGGCTGAGTAATCATAATGATACAAGCCCTTCCATCAGAGATGAATCTTGCTTTTGCATGTAGCTGAAAACTCAAAGTGGCTTAAACCATAAAGGAAATTACAGTATTTTGCTCATATAGCTGATAACTTGGAAGACAGTTAGGCTCCACGTAAGCTTCATGCAGAGGCTCCCGAACCCTTTCCATTCCCTCTCTCTTTAGGCCTTCTGCAGTATCTATTCAAAGACCGACTTTCTCCATGGGCACAAGGCAGCTCCCACCACCTTTTAGGTGCTTATTTCTTCCTCGCTTTTGTTCACCAGGAAGAGAATATTCCTTAGGTATTTCTGTAGAACAAGGAAATTCTATGCTTTTAAAATATTGGCTTTTCACAGCATGGTATTGGAATAAAGACAGACCCAGTGGAATAGACTTGAGTATTCAGAAAATGAACCCCTTCCCCACAATTAATCTTTGATAAAGAGGCAAGAACACACAAAGTGGAGCAAGAAAAGCCTCTTTAATGAGTGATGCTGGGACAACTGGTCAGTCATATGCTAAAAAAAGTGAAATCAGTTCTCTCTATAACACCATGCATGAAGGTCAAGTCAAAATGGATTAAAGACCTTGATATCAGACCTGAAATTATAAGGTATGTAGAAGGCAAAACAAAATGTAGGCAAAACACTCCATGATACTGAGACTAAAGGCACATGAAAAAATGCTCCACATCACTAATCATTAGGGAAATGCAAATCAAAACAACAATGAGGTACCATCTCACACCACAGAGACTGGCACATCACAAAGAACAAGAACAACCAGTGCTGGTGTGACTTCAAGGAGAAAGCAACTCTCATTTACTGCTGGTGAGAATGCCAACTAGTCAGCCATCTGGAAAACAACATAAATATTCCTAAAAAACTGGTAATTGAGCTTCCAAATTATCCAGTAATACCACTCCTAGCAATATATCTTAGGAACACAAAAACACAATACAAAAATGCCTTCTGAACACCTTTATTCATTGCAGTGATATTTACAATAATCAGAATCTAGAAAAAACCCAGATGCCTGACAACAGACGAATAGCTAAAGAAACTGTGGTACATGTATACAATGGAGTACTATACAGCTGTTAGGAAAACTGAAGACATAAAATTTGTCTATACATAGATGGACATGGAGATATTATGTTGAGTAAAATTGGTCAGAGGGAAAGGGATAGACATAAAATAGTCTCACTCATCTGTGGGACATAAAAAAACACAAAAAAACAAAAAGCAAGATAGTATGGTAATATCCAGAGATAATAGAGATGAGCACTGGGAGGACCAGTCCATGATATGAAGCTGGCCACCAAAAGCAGTGAGTGTAATTAGAGTACTAACCACACTGACAACTACTGTGACAATGAAAGTGAAAGAGAGAGGTAGAATGCCTATCACAGAGATAGGCAGGGATAGGTGTTGGAGAGGAAAATAGGGGACATTGGTGGCAGGAAAATTGCACTGGTGAAGGGTGGTGTACATTCTATTACTAAAACCCAACTATGAGCATTTCTATAGCCATGGTGCTTAAATAAATTATTTTTAAAAATAAAATACATTGATTTTTCTGTATTATGAACAACCTTGTAACCATGGTGTTTAAATAGAAAATTTTAAAAAAGGATGTTCCAAAAAATGTTTTAAAAGGCCATGTTCAGTGGTACTCAGAGCTTTATTTCTTAATCTGTATTTAGGACTCACTCCTTAAAGTGGTTGAGGGCCCATGTGTGGTACTGGGGAGTCCCAGGTTGGCCATGTATGAGGCTAAATTTTACCCACTGTACTCTTTCTCTAGCTCCATATGCATTTTTTTTCTTCAGAAGGCCTAACATTGGCTGATATTTAATAATATTTTTTTCTTGACCCAATCACTGAGCCAACAAGAGGCTACCCCTAAAATCAGAGATAAGATCTGTTTTTAGGACTGGCCACTTTATAAGGGAAAGAGAGATTCCCAAATGGAAATCAGGCTTACAATTTAAAAGAGGAAATAATTGGCTAGTAGGTGATCACCAGTGTCTGTTTTACAGTACAAATTATTTAACTGAATATAATAAAAACAGCTATAAGGGGCAATGCAGACTGGAGGAATGGATGCTTCCACATCCATCATAATTCAGAATCAATCGAGAGTGCCTGAAATTTATAGATCAATAAATAGCAGTTTAAACATTTTATTTAGAAATATGGTGGTAACTAGAAGAAACAACAGATGCAAGAGTTATAAATTGCTACCTCCAGGGAGCCAAGCTGGGGAATAGGGTGGGATAAGTCAGGGTATTATGGGTTTTCATAAGAAGTATTTTTGCATGATTTGATTTTAAAACTATGTTCATGCATTACTTTGATTAAAAATTAAAAAAAAAAGCCCTTCAAGCTTTCATGAAAAACCATGAAATTGGGTGAAATAGAAAAATAGAAGGTTGCTGAGTTTGCCATGTGATGAAGACTGGTAAGAGTGTAAAAATTCACACTCTACCCCTCATTTCTTCAACCCTTGTCAGTTTGTAGTTAAGTCCACATGCCATCTAAGTGACTGGTATTCTGTAGCTTCATGCCCCCTCCTGCATTCTCATCCTGCAGCAGAGACCAGAAAAGGAGGAAAGGAACCCTAGTTTGAGAAATATTGCTATAACACGCATCAGGGTAAAGAGTTTGAGATGTTTTCAAAAGAGAAAACTCAAACTTTCCCGGAGGTGCACCAGGCCAGGCCCCCTGCGCGCACAGCACAATGCCACAGCACAAAAAGGTAACTCTTAAAAAGTTGTTGGCTTTGGGTGCTGTCAAGAGTTCTGGCCCTGCTTCTGTCTCCCCACCATGGGTCCAGCTGTGCTGCATTGTCCTTCTCTGTGTCTCAGATCGACCCAAGGCTCCTGAGTCATCTCAGAGTACTCAAAGATCTGTCCTACAGTTTCTCTCACTAGCCAGACTCACCGTTTCTTATTCCTCCAGGAATAGGGCCCAGAGAGGATGTCTCATGAAAAGATTTGTATGTTTGTGTGTGGGAGGGGAGGGGGACTAGGACCACAAAGGTAGCAGTAGCACGAGATGACATTCCTCTGTAAAGGAAACCTTATGTGATAAACAGAACACAAAGAGGGAGAGTGACCTAGACCCCACAGATGTTGCGAATAGATCTAAACACCACGTAACAAAGGTGGACCCCCAAACTGATCATTAGCATGAGCACAAGAAGATGGAGATGTTTTAAAAACATGTGACTTTCTGATTTACCAAAGGGAAATTTGTTTGCCAGTGGGAGGAGCAGTTGCATTATAATTTAAAACAATTTCCGTAGCTGTTGCTTATTTTGTCTTGTGGCCACATCTAGTTCACGGTGCTCAGGGTCTGCTTTTAGCATGGTAATGGGGATTAAAGCTAAGGTTTCTGTATGTAGCCGTTTGAATTTTCTCACAAGTCCCCTTTAAATTTTCTTCTATGGGAGGCTGGGCAGTGGCGCTGGAGGTAAGGTGCCTGCCTTGCCTGCGCTAACCTAGGACGGACCACGGTTCCATCCCCCAGTTCCCCATATGGTCCCCCGTGCCTGCCAGGAGTGACTTCTGAGCGAATAGCCAGGAGTAACCCCTGAGCGTCACCGGGTGTGGCCCAAAAACCAAAAAAAAATTTTTTTCTTCTACGGAAATATTTTTGGTTTACAACACAGCATATGTTTCAGGGGTGCAATTTCCTACCTTTTAAAAAAGTTATTGTTGGGACTGAGTGGTAGTGTCAGGGTAGCATTCTATATGGTCCCCTGAGCATCACCAGGAGTAATTCCTGTGTGTAGAGCCAGGGTAATAACCCCTGAGCATCACGTAGTGTGGCCCCAAAATGAAAATGATGGCTCCCACTACAATAGAATCAGTATTCCTCCATCACAGTTTAATGGGCCCCATCCACTGGAACCTTAGTTCTGTGACATGAATCTAGGGTTTTCTTTTTTTATTTATTTAGCTCTTGCTTATCTCTTGCCTTTGTGTGTCGGATATTTGAGTGAGATTGACCTAGATTTGTCTTTCTTCTAACTTGTTTCACTTGCCTGACTCTCCAGATTGTTCCTTTTTGATTGTGACAAAAGACATGGTTTCATCTTTTCTCATAGCTAAGTAGTCAGCTTCTTTACCCACTTGTCTTCTGTAGGACACTGGTCATTTTCATCGTCTAGCGATTGTAAATAGCATGGCAACCAATATAGGTACACATCTATCTTTTTGAATTATGTCCTTTGGATAGCTACTTAGGAATCACTAGACCATACAGTAGTTACATTTTTCATTTTTGGGAGAAATCTCCATAGCATTTTCCATAGAGGCTAGACCAACTTACATTCCTGCTAGCAATGAGTGAGAGCTTCATTTTCTCCACATTCTCATTAGCTTTTGTTTCTTTTCTGGTCTTCTTGATATAAGCTATTCTCATATGTGTAAGATGATATTTTATGGTCAATTTATTATGTATTTCTGAATATAAGTGACAATGAGCATTTTTATATACCTATAGGTTTCTGAATGTCTTTTTTGGTGAAGCTTGATGAACTAGTTTTTCTCCTCATTATCTTTTGCACGAGAAGAGGTTTGGGTCATACCCAGTGGGGCTCAGAGGCTGTTACATACTCCTTAGTCAGGTGCTTGGGGAGGCATATGTGGTCACATCAAGGTCACTACATGCAAGGCAAGCCTTACTCTAGTGTTCTTACTAGACAACCTAACTTCATCGTCCAGAAAGGGAGCGATGAGTGGGGGAAAACATTTGAGGTCCTTCCATGATCTGTAAACATGTAACACCGCCCAAGGTGAAGACAGTATTGGCTTGATTAGGTTGCTTAAAAGCTTAAAATCAATTTAATTCTTTACTACACCTAAATTCCATTTCATATCTACCAAGCTATAGAAATCAAAGTAGAATTAGAATCAAAATAGATACCTAGATCTTAGCAATTCTGATATTGTGAGAGGCCGGTGGTCCTAATAGCATTAGTCTGGAACCCAGAGAGGAACACAGCCCTTTAAACTGTAATTCTCTTCTACTCCACCCAGGATATTAGAAAAATTTTATTCAGTGTTACCATTTAGCCTTAGCTGTGCTTTGGGATTTAAGTAAAACTCTCATGAGAACAGAAAGAAAATCAGAGAAAAGCAACACAGGAATGAAGGAACAAGTTGATCAGAAGCTAGCTGTCAAGCAGGGCTGTTCAAGTGACAACTAGGGCTGTTCAAGTGACAGCCAGGGCTGCTTTCTGAGACATGGAAGTCTGCAACGGGGTTTTCAGAGAACTTTGGGAACCGAACATGATAGAGGGGGAGGTTTCTTACAGTCAAGCTCTTGGCAAGTGCAAACAATCTTTATCTACACTTAAAGGGAAGTTTGATGTTTGGAAGACTGTAGAACTAGGGAGCTTTGCCTTTTTTTTTTTTTTTTTTTTTTTTTGGTAATAGGATACAGTTTTGGTACTAACTTGAATAGTTTGGTATTTGCTCTTATACATTAGCGTCCCCAAATACTTGTCAGAGATCCATATCTAAGAAAAGATATCAGTATCCACAACTCAAGAAAATGCAAGTATCTAAAAGGTTAACTCTGCTCGACCCAAGACTGCCAATGGACACTCCCAGAGATGGTGCACTCTGGAAAGTTTTCACCAGCTTCATTTCAGGATTCCAGCTGCAAGCCTGACCTCTTTCAGCTTTAACTAATTCATATCACATCCACTAACCTCCACCCCCACGTTATTACAAGCTATTCTCACCGACTCCTGGGAAAATCACGGAGTCTTTTTAAGGGCGGGGGCATGGGGGAAACAGAAGCAGAATGCCGCAGAGAATTATGGACTAGCAACTCTTTCTTACTTTTAAATAAATTCAATTTCTTTAAATGGATAGCTGGACTATCTAGTTCTTTGCTGAGTCAACGCTCAATGCCTACACTGGAGTTTTGAATTTTCTATTGCTGGCATGCATATTCCTCCAGGAGCATATCAGGTAAGATATTTAGTTACTGATACAAATTTAAATCCCATCGGAATAAACAAATGCTTGCAAAATATTGGATTCTAATTTTCATCATGAAACAAGAAAACTCCTGAACAAAGGACTGAACCCAATTAGAAAGATATTAACAATTTGCATTTCCTGTTTCTTTCACCAATTGAAAACCCCTCTGTTCTCTCTCACCATCTTCCTGACAGAATGCCATCCTTACCCCCACCCTGGGCTGCATCTTTAGAAAAGTGGCCCCTAGCATCTGGGAGCGTCAAAGTAGCTCCTCTGAACCCTGGAGCTGGAGGGTTCCATTTGGGGCTAGGGAAGCTTCATACAGGCAGATGGCATTTCCTTTCTTCCTCCTAACCTAGAGCAGAGAGATCAACTCCTTTTCTGACCCCCCCCCCATTAGCAGCTCTCAAACAGCCACTCTTTGGGACTTAGATTCCTCTGTGGTTTTGGGGACCACAAAACCGTTCCACCTTTCTGTGGCTTAAAAACTGACAAGGATGTGACATGAGAAGTGAGGGAGGGAACATTTGAGGGCTGCCTTTGTCACTGGAGGGGCTCATCAACAGTTTGCCCTCTGTGTGACCTTGTGCACACAATTCCAACGTGGATCTGAACTACAGAGTTCAGGCAGCACCAACCCCAGGGTAGTGATGACTGCTGTTGAGGGGTGTGGAACACTGGGCACAGAGCCTGGCACATAGGAGGGAGCCCGTAAAGGCCAGCAATTAATATCCTTTCCCGCTGGAAAGTCAGGAAAGGGGAAATCATTTAGTTGACTATAAAATACACATTCAGTACTTACATGTAAAATTCAATTAATAATAGCAATTGTTAGGTCAAGACTCTGTTAGCTTGTCCTAGAGCAGGAACAATAAATAACTGAGACTGAATGTATTAACTCCTAGTTAATCAATACATAACGAAGGTATTCTTTGCAGCAGACCTGAGAGGCAGAGCAGACATTTGCCTGGCAGTCTGGGGGCCTGGATGGGAGCTTTGGCCGGGGTTCCAAGCCCCCTTCTCCCCCCACCCTCCTGCAGCTCCCTTGTGGAGGGCAGACATCACAAATCAATCATAGAGCTCATTCTGTAGAACCTTGTTTTCCTTCCCCTTTTGCTTTTCTGTACTAAAATCTTTTCAAAACAATTCTCATCTATTATGTCATAACAACCCTGCAGGGTATATTTCTTACATAACAACAATGGCATCGCCCTATCCAATGAAATTAACACAGAATCCTTTGTTTTGTCTAATACCCAGTTCGTAATCAAATTTTCCCTGTTGAAAATGTTTGGGATTATGTCAAGCACAGCTGTGTAGCCCCTCTAGCGATGGTCAGGGTTATAAGCAGAAGAAATGGCTCAGACTTCGGAGAATGTACATGACAGTTTCTGATCTCATATTCGTTTTCCACCTGCCGGGCTTCTTGCAGGAACACAGATTGTCAACCTTTCTTTCGGAGTTGCTAGTTCCCCCAATCCTTTGTTCTTCCAGGAAACAAGCATACCCTCCTACCACAGGAGTCTGGGACCTAAGGAGCCCCATATTTTTAGGAGTGACGCCAGGTGATCAGATTCTATGAGTGGATAGGTGATACTATAGGGGTAGAGGGACCCCAGCCTCCCAGGAAAGTGCTGGTCCTGTCCTGAAAGGTGTGTCATGGGCATTAGTTCTCCCTCTGCCCAGACTAACCCAGGTCATTTGCCCTCTCCCTCTCCCAGGGAGCAGGCACCCCCATGTGCATGTGGAATCAGTTGTTATCAACTGCATGTGCCAGCAGGAACTGGCATGGATTTTCCATTTCCTGTGCATGACTTCGAGGAGATTGGAGACTCAATTTCAGGATGTCTGCGCCGGCACAAAAGCAGTGATGATGGCTATTGTCTGGGAAATGGCCCATTGTGGAGAGGGGGGAGGGGAGGGCAGCAAATTAAGGAGAATCTTTGATCAATGACTGTCCGTTCCTTCCCCTAAAGCTGAGCCTGTGCTTTGGGAGACAAAGGCTGAGTTGGAACAGAATTCACTGGAGTCAGAGAGGTCCAGGGGGGAAGCTGCAGAGGATTTTCATGAAACTCCAGGATCCTAGGAAGTTGCTGAAGTCTCAAGCTTAGGAGCAGGAGCAGGGCAGCCAAGAAAAGCTTGGCAAGGATGCTAAGAAACTTCAGGATGGAAACAGATACCCAAAAGCTTGCGTTGTGACCTCTCAGTATTCTGAGCAGGATCTGAACTCTTCTAGGGAGAATAGAACTTTTTTTTTTCTGGTTTTTGGGCCACACCCGACGGTGCACAGGGGTTACTCCTGGCTATCTGTTCAGAAATAGCTCCTGGCAGGCACGGGGGACCATATGGGACACCAGATTTTGAACCAACCACCTTTGGTCCTGGATCGGCTGCTTGCAAGGCAAATGCTGCTGTGCTATCTCTCCGGGCGAGAATAGAACTTTGATCTTTCCACTCTCTCTCACTATTTGTTATCTCTTTCTACTTGTTATCTCTCCATCTCTCATCTCCTCCCCTTTGTGTCTTTATACCCCCATGTATTTGATTTACTTATTCATTCAATGACCACTTAGCTTCCTATATGTGAGTCAGTGGACTCAGTGTAAGACTCTGCATAAAACACTGAAAAGGGCAGTTGCTGTCTCTTTCGTCATGGTATTACAGATCTACAGAGAGGGAGACATAGACTGAGCAAAGGCATGGATGCATGCAAAGCTCAGAGTGGCTGAAAGTGACAAAGAGAGAAGGGTAGGAGTGAGGTGGATTTCTTGCTTCTCTCCTGATTGAGTGGTGTAAGTGGCTGTTCTGTGCTGTCCATCCCTTTGTTCTTGTCTCTCTTCCTTCACAGCTGGGACCACTTATCTCTGACCTGTGGCCTCAGGCCATCTGCAGAATTCTTCCTGAGCTTCTGGCTCAACTCCTTGTGATGATGCCAAGAGTTGTTGACTACTGGGGAAGTTTTGACCTTAACCCCCTGACCTATGTCTGTGCCATAGAGCCTGCTTTTATATTTTTCTGTCTAGAAATATGCTAATTTTTCTTTTAGTAGAGATATAATTTACTTATAGTAAAATGCACAGAGCTTAGTTGGTTCATGTCTGATTAGATACATATCCAAGAATGGTTGTCTTCTTTTTTTTTTTTTTGGGGGGGGGTCACACCCGGCGGTGCTCAGGAGTTACATGAATGGTTGTCTTCTGAGTTGACTCTCTTATCATATGAATTAGCCTTCAGTAGTTAGTATTGCTTGTCTTGAATCAGATATAAATCTATCCACTTAAATTAAGTTTGGTTTTTTGTGGGGCTGGAGTGATAGCACAGTGGTAAGGATTTGCCTTGCACGTGGCCAACACAGGATGGACCCTGGTTTGAATCCTGGCATCCCATATGGTCCCCTGAACCTGCCAGGAGTGACTGAGTATAGAGCCAGGAGCAACTCCTGAGTGCTGCTGGGTGTGACCCAAAAACAAATTTTTTGTTTTGTTTTTTTGGGTCACACTATATGTGCTCAGGGCTTCCTCCTAGGTCTGGGTTTAGGATGACCATATGTGATGCCAAGGAAACATTGGAACAAGCCAGCTTTGAGGCAAGCATCCTAACTGCTCCACTGACTCTCTAACTCTTTAGCATATTTGAACTAGAGTCTACTTGTACTTTCTTTCTTTCTTTCTTTCTTTTTTTTTTTTTTTTGGTTTTTGGGCCACACCCGTGACGCTCAGGGATTACTCCTGGCTATTTGCTCAGAAGTCGCTCCTGGCAGGCACGGGGGACCATATGGGGAACCGGGGGATCAAACCGAGGTCCGTCCTAGGTTAGCGCAGGCACCTTACCTCCAGTGCCACCGCCCGGCCCCCCATCTACTTGTACTTTCACCATCATTCCACTGGTAACCTCATTGTGTTTTTATACTTAAAGTGTGTCTCATGAGAGAATATAATTGTATCTTGCTTTTCTTTATTGTCAGGTATTTTCTTCCCTTTGATAGACCTATTTTGTTCATTTACATTTAATGTGATTGTTGACATCATTGGATTCAAATTTTTGTTTTTTGCTAATTTGATCTTTTAGCTATATTTTGCTTAGTTTTGGGGGCCATATCCAGTAGTGGGTGGTCAGGGGCTATTTCCAACTTGATTCTTGGGAGCCAATGTCAAAGATATGAAGGGTCCCTACCTGTGTGTGCTGTTGCTGGATGTCAAACCCAGTCTCTCAACTGCAAGCACCTGTAGCAGTCCTTTGTGCTATCTTCCTGGTCCACCATATTTGCTATTTATCCTCTTTTCTTATTTGAAAAATTTCCCCCTTCATTTCTGCTGCTTTCTTGAGAAATTCATCTTAAGAATTTTTAGTATTCTATTTTTATCTCACCTATGCTTTTTTCCTTTAAATGGTTGCTCTAGGAATTGCAACATGCATCCTCAAGTTAAGCCTATCATTTTACACTCCGTGTAAGTCTCTGGCACCAAACTCCCCTTCTCAGTCCCCTTTGTTCCTTCTGACACTTATTTTATTTTTGTATCTGTTAACTCCCACAATGCTGTATCTCGTTTTGCTTTAACAGTGATTTTCCTTTGAAAGAAATTAAGAATGGAGAAAACAGCCTTTCACATTTACTACATACATTGCCATTTCTGGTGTTCTTTATTTCTTGGTGAAGATCTCAGCCTCCATCTGGTGCCATTTCCTCTCCCACCTAAAGAACTTTCCCTAGCATTTCTTACCGTGCACATCTGTGGGTGAAAAAAATCTCTCGGTTTCAGTTTATTTCAGTGTCTCTATTTTGCCTTCATTGCAAAGGATGAGTGTGTGTGTGTGTGTGTGTGTGTGTGTGTGTGTGTGTGTGTAGGGTGAAATCTAGGCTTTTGGGGGTAATTTTTCTTCCTGTGCTTTAAGCCCTCATTTTCTTTTGGACTTGCTTTGTATGTTATGGGAAATCAATGATACTTATCTTCATCCCCTCACTGCTTGCATTTTGGGGATCTTTCTCTTTATTTTTGCTTTTTCAGAAATTGATTGTGTCTTGATGGTGTTGATGGTGATAGTGCTGGTGTGCTATTGGAGGTGTATTGGGCTTTGGATTTGGACCTTTTCATCATATTGGAAATATTTTCAGTCTTTTAAAGAATTTATTTATAGTGCCATTTTATGTTCCCAGAAAAACTGAGCATTCCTTCCCTCCATATAACAACCATATACAACCTTATAGAACCATATACAATCTCATCTAACCTCCTTCAACTCCCTGCATTAGTTAGTATGCACACATGTTATAATCAATGGTCCAACTCTGGCCAATTTTCGTCCACCAAAGTCCATAGTTTACATTGATGTTCATTCTTGGTGTCAGAAATTTCTAGGGTTTTTTTTGGGGGGCACACCCTATGATGCTCAGGGTTACTCTCAGCTATACACTCAGAAATCACTCCTGGCTCAGGGGACCATATTAGACATCGGGGGATCGAACAAAGGTCCGTCCTAGATCAATTGTGTGCAAGGCAAAAGCTCTACCGCTGTGCTATCACTCTGACCTTCTAGTTTTTTTTAAATAATTACTTTATTTAAACACCATGGATACAAAGTTATTCATAATAATTATTTATCCACAGATACAAAGTTTTCATCATCGAGTTTCAATCATGCAATGTACACCACCCTTCACCGGTGCACATTTTCTGCCACTAATGCCCCCTGTTTCTCTTCTGCTCTCCCCCTGCCCTGCCTTCCTATAGAGCAAATAATCTTCTCCTCTCTCTCTCTCTCTCTCTCTCTCTCCCTGCCTCTCCCTCCATTTTTAGACATTGTGGTTTGCTCTATTGTTACTGAGGGGTTTTATGCCTATCACTTCATGTCCTTTCAGCACCCAGTTCTTGTCCAAAGTAATCATTTCCAACTATCATTGTCATAGTGGTTCCTTTTCTTCCCTAACTGTACTTTCCTGCTATTTGTGGAAAGCCTAGTACTGTAGATTGGTCTTCCTGGCCCTCATCTCTATTGTCTTTGATATTATTACCATACTATCTTTTTTTTTCTTATATCCACAAATGAGTGTGATAATTCTATATCTATCCCTCTCCCTTTAGCTCATTTCGCTCAGCATAATACTTTCCACATCTATTCATGTATCAGCAAATTTAATGATTTCATTTTTACTAATAGTTGAGTGATATTTCATTTTGTAAATTTACCACAATTTCTTTAGCCACTCATCTGTTGTCTAGTATTTTTGTTATTTCCAGATTCTGACTATTTTAAATAGTGCTGTGATGAACATAGGAATGCAGAGGGCTTTTATACTTTGCTTTTTGAATTCTAGGGTATATTCCAAGGAGTTTGGAATTGTTGGGTCATAGCTTTTGTGAGGAATATCCATATTATTTTCCAGAAAGGCTGGACCAATTGGCATTCCCATCAGCAGTGAATGAGAGTCCCTTTCTTCCTACATCCACACCAGCACTGATTGTTCTTATTCTTTGTGATGTGTGACAGTGTCTGCAGTGTGAGATGATATCATTATTCTGATTTGCATTTCCCTGATGATCAGTGACATGTAGCATTTCTTATAAAATATTTATTTAAGCACCATGATTACAAGCATGCTTGTAGTTGAGTTTCAGTCATAAACAGAACAAAGCCTTTCACCAGAGCAACATTTTCATGTGCCTTTTGGCTATCTGAATTTTTTTCTTTGAGAGAATGTCTGTTGATTTTTTTCTCCCATTTTTACATGGGACTAGCTGTTTTTTCTTCATGCTAAGCTATACCAGTGCCTATTATATCTTTAATATTAATCCTTTATCAGATGGTTACAGTTTCTCCCATTCCATGGGAAATCTTTGTATCCTTTTCTAGGGGTTTGTGAATGAATACTTAAAACCACTTTCTTTTTGGAAAACTAAAGTTTTAACTTTTCCAAAAATTCAGTATGTAAGTTACTCAGGTTGACTTCTTTCACCTAGTAACATGCTTTTATATTTCTTGTAGATCTACTCATGGCTTAACCATTTCTCTTTGTCACTGGCTCATGTACTATTCACCTATTCAAGGAATTCTTGGTTGCTTCTAAAGATGGCAATTATGAATGAAGATTCTTTTTTTTACCCCTACCTCCATGAATGAAGATTCTTACATAGGGTATAGGTAAATACTAAAGAGCACAACTGCTAGGTCTTGTGGTAATAATGTGTTTCGACTGGAATGAAGCCTCCCAACTGTCTCCAAAGTAGCCCCACCAACAATGACTTCTCGAGTCCTTGCTTGTTCCTTTTCTTGTCAGCTTTGGTGCTATCAGAGTTCTACTTTTTGGTCATCCTAATTGGTGTGCTACCTAATATCTCATTTCTGTTTTCACTTGCAATTTTTTAATGAAACATAATGTTGAGTATCTTTTCATATGCTTACTTACCATCTGCAAGTCATCTTTGGTGATGTAGCTGATCAGATATTTTTCTCAATTTAAATAGTGCTGGTTGTTTTCTTATTGTTGAGCATTTAGAGACCAGTCCTTTATCAGGCCTTTTCTGTGATATCGTCCCATTCAATTGACAGTAATTATTTTTTAATGTGGTTCTGTTATTTATTTTTGCTCTTTTATTCCCTTTGTGTACTTCAGTTTTCATGGTTCAAGTGCCATGTTTTAAATTCATAGATCTTTAATTTGCAATCTCTAAATTTTTAGTTTGTAATTTATTAAGCTTATCTAATTTTCTATTCCAGATATTGTATTTCAGCTCTAGAATTTCTATTTTTTAAAAATAGCTTTCATTTTTCTATTGAGATTCTCTTTTGGTTTACTAGTGACACAATAATCTCCCTTAAGTCCTTAAACATATTTCTAATAGCTGTTTTAAGCCCTTTACAGCCATTTTCAAGATCTCTAATGTCATCTCTAGGCCTGTTTCTATTACTGCATTTTCCTCCAGGTTATATGTTATATTTTGCTGCATCCTTAAAATTTCATCCTGGGCATTGTGGATACCATATTGCTGAGATCTGAATTTGTATTGCTTTTCTTTAAAAAGTATTGTATTTTTTGCAGCTAATCCACTGGCAGATCCATGTGGTTCTATCTTGGCTGAGTCTGAGGCATTGGAGGGGGGTGGGTGTAGATCTTTCTTAATGTGTGACCTTCTTTGAGTCTCAGCTGAGTATTCAAATCTTGCCACTCTGACTGGTCATACTCCCTGCTTCTAGCAATGCATAACCTCCTGATTCTCTGTTTGGTTCATGGTATCCAGGAGTGATCTCATTCTGTGTACACAGATTAGTGTCCAGCCAATGGCTCAGGGGAAACCCCTAGGCAGACACCTGAATGCTTCAAACTCTAGTCTCTGCTTCCTCCATCCAGATGCTCTGTCCTTAGGCTTCCCTATCCCTGCTGAGGTTAGGAGGTGCCCTCTGGCAGCAACCTAGGGTTAACAGCCAGCTCATCTCAGGTGTTTATTGTCCTTTTTCAAGGATAACAACCAGTTAGGCGTTGAATCTTGTAGATAGAGGAGCCAGAGAAAAACCATGAAATCTGATCACCTTCCCATCTTCTACCCTTTGCTCTCCAGGGGCTGTTTTCTTGGGCTCTGAATGTGAAAAGAGAGGGTCATCGTGGTAAGAAGTCTGAAGAAGGCAGATGGAACAGCGCTTGCTATATTTTGTTTATAGCTTCCCAGTGGGACCCAAAGGAGGAGGCAGCTGTGTGTTATTGAGCTTGTTGGAGAGGCTGGGAGGGAGGGGTGCTGGGGAGTGCAATTAGCCAGCGGTTTGAGACTGATGAAGTGGATAATGAGAGGTGCTAGGACAGATTTTTTTTGAGCTAAAAAAAGAGACTGGGAGACTGTTGCACATTAACCTGCTCGAGCCTGACCTGTTGGGAGCCTACAAAGGGCCAAAGATCAGAGGCGTCCAAGAACGGACTGTATCTTTCCCTATAGTTCCTGGGCACTCTTCCTGCGTGCGCGCGTGCGCGCGCGCACACACACACACACACACACACACACACACACCATCATTAATATTCACTAAATTGTGCAGGTAAGGTCTGGTGCAGTCACAAGAATGCTCTTCCATGTCCCTCATTGCCTGAGTAGCTCAGTTTTATCAGATGAGCAAATCAAGGTACAAGGAGATGAGGGCATTTCCTTGAGTAATACTGTCGGTAAGTGGGGAAACTAACTTTCTTTGTGTTTGGACCCAGGCTTAGCAGAACCATTCTGGGCCTTGGTGTCTGTCTCCTGGGATCAGTCAACATGGCTTCAGTGACTGTCCTTTTAAAAGAAGGGACATCCTAGGATCCTCGGTATGTGAGGCTCTGTGGTAGGCTCTCAGCCATGCATGTACCATTTCTCCTACTTTTTGATGCTTCATGGAGATTTCTAATAACACCCCACGAAGAGAGGCCTCTTTTTTCTTTTGGTGGTTTTTGGATCACACCTGGCAGTGCTCAGGAGTTACTCCTGGCTCCATGCTCAGAAATTGCTCCTGGCAGGCACGGGGGACCATATGAAATGCCAGGATTCGAATCAATGACCTGCATGAGAGGCAAATGCCTTACCTCCATGTTATCTCTCCGACCCCAAGAGAGGCCTCTTTTTAACTCCAACTTTACAGAGGGAGGAACTGAGTATGAGAGAAATTCTTTTTTAAAAATTATTAGCCACATTTTAATGGATCTAGACAGGTTTTATATTTTATCAATTCTTATTTTATTATACCTATAACATACAATTTTATTTATTTTATTAAAATTACTTTATTTAAATGCTGTGGTTTACAAAGTTGTTCATAACACAGTTGTTTTTTCCCCACAATTATTTTTTATGATTGAGTTTTAGTCATATAATCTTTTACCAATGCATATTTTCTGTCACCAATGTCCCAGTTTCCCTCTCTTCCTTCCCCACTCCTGCCTGGCTCTGTGGCAGACATTTTTCTCCAAATGCCAAGGGAAAGACTTTGTTCTAGGTATTGGAGGTGGAGCTGTGAGCTGTGAGATACTATTCCAGCCTCCCAGACCTTGTATTCTTGTTAACAGAGGAGTTGGTAGGCAATAGCCAATGAGAATCACGTACAGAGGAATGACAGAAGGAAACACCAGGCTGACTAGTGGAAAAGGTGTTTGTGTGACTGTGCTTATTCTGCATCAAATGTCATATGACTTCGTGGGCTAGTGACTTTAGAAACAACTCAGGCAGTCAACCTGTGGGCAGCTTGTGGGAGAGCAATCCAAGCCAAGGACACAGAGCTGTGATTCAGGGGGACAGTGGCAAAATCATCTCTCTTTGTGGCAGCACTGATGAATATGAAAATGTAAAAGGTATCTTCTGGGGTGGTGCAACAAAGAGTAGGTTGGGGGCAGGGAAGTGCAGCAGAGTGATGGAGGGCACACTTTGGAAAATCAGGGGATCCTTCTGCCTGGAGCACAGAGCTCGTTTTACACAGATATCAAATCTTCACCCAGAGAGAAGAGAACTGAGTAGAGTCCCCAGATGGCACAATTAACCCCTGGCTAGACTTCTGGACTCCCCTGATGTTTGTCTCTGCCCTGGGCTCTACTCTTTGATACTTCTACTCCAGAGTTGACTTGCTTCCACTTTTATGTCTGGTGAGTTGGTATTTCCTTTGCCAGGTGAAGAGGTGCCACTAAAATCCTGTGTGTGAAGTGATCTGGGGCAAGCCCTTGTTCCTGGGATTGTCCTCCTCCAACTGTTGGCCAGGGCCTTCCTTTCACCACATACACTGGCACTACTCCTTTTCTCCACATGTCAAGAGATCATAAGCCAAAGTTGAAAGCCCCTTGGAAGTGCCCCTGCCATTCCAATATCAGGTTGTTCACTGGAGAGGTAAGGATAGGGTCTGGGCACCAAAGAGGTCTGGTTTCAGACTTGCCTTTGTCTCTGGGTTATTTCTGTACATTAGTGAGTGGGAGACATTGGTGCTGGGACTCTAAAGCTACTTCCATGAAACTTTTGTAGCTTTGCAAGACTGATGCCCAGTACCGATGGGGCCACTAAGACTACACTTGATGCTTGAGGAACCATGCAATGCAGGGATAAAACTCAGGGCCTTGGGACCGGGCGGTGGCGCTGGAGGTAAGGTGCCTGCCTTACCTGCGCTAGCCTTGGACGGACCTTGGTTCGATCCCCCGGTACCCCATATGGTCCCCCAGGCCAGGGGCGACTTCTGAGCGCATAGCCAGGAGTAACCCCTGAGCGTCACTGGGTGTGGCCAAAAAATAAAGCAAAACAAACAAACAAACAAAAAAAAAAAAACAAGAACTCAGGGCCTTGTGCATACATGCAAGGTGCGCCCTCCATTCCTTTGAGTTTTCTCCAGCATGAAGTGATTTTTAGAAGATCACTTAGCTCCTGGGCTTCCTTATTAAGGGAGTAGAGTTTTGTTATGGGGGCACTATGAGAATGAAATGAGATGACATGTAGGGCATATTGGGTTCATGTCCAGGTTATTATGGTGATTTAATGTGAATCCCATAGCTTGGCCCTCAGATGGCCCATTGAAGGTCTCTCTAGACAAGAGGCTGCCAGAAATTTTTTATAAAGGGCTGGAGTAAAATTTCAGACTCTGAGGATTCTGCAGTATCTTCTACAGTGGCTCCACTCTGCTGTTGTTGCTTGAAATTAGCCTTAGATGTTGCATAGGCAAAGGGGTGCGGTTATGTTCAAGCAGACCTCACAAACTCAAATGAGGGGCTGGATTTGGCCCTGGGGGACCATACTGTTGCAGTTCAGCATTTGGAACAATCCTCTTACGGAACAAAAAGAGGAGCCAGGAGTCAGAGCTAATGCAGCCATTCTCTGGGGGGATGTTGAATGCCACCCATATGGAGGGCAAGTAGGTGATTTGATTTTGGGGACATGTTGTAAATTCTTTAGCTTTCCCACAAAAGTTAACTGACTCTTCATCTCCTCTTCGACAGACCGGTCATATGTACACATGCTAGTTGCTTATTAAATATTCCTTTGCTTGGTTTATAGAATGCTTCTTTGCCTTCATCTTAGAATCTCAGGACATGTCCTTTATGAGGGAACTGCAAGTTCAGTGGCGAGGAGAACATCATGGGCTGCTTTAGGTGAGTCAGGAGCATTCTGGTCCCAGCCTGCAGGATGTCACCAGTAGGATGGGGATAGTCTTTCAGTGCCAGCATGTCAAGGCTCTGCAGCATGAAATTCTCCCTTTGGTTTTTCCAAGAAAACAATCCTCTGAAAAGAAATCTCGTCTATTAATGTGATTATTAATCTGGAAAAAAACCACTTCTCGATAAAATGAATCTATGACAAGACAGATGTAATAAACCTGGTTAGGATTTATGATGTGCCCAGGCAGCGTTTTGCAAAAGATAATGTTCCCCTGTAATGTTGATTTGCCGGATGAGAACCATGTAATTTATTCTGTCAATGTACATAAGAAATGTTATCTGTGTGGGGAATGACTGATGGCCTCATGAAAGCTGGCAGGGAAACAAATAAAACAATTTGGTCCTTAAAAAAATAATCACTTAATGATCACGTCCCACATTTGCGATGGGGAGTGCAGGACTGGGGTGCTTGCTGTATTAGTCTAGAATTTGCCTTTCTGACCTGGGGCCCCTTGCCCTGGATCGTAGCACCAGAGGGCAGATGTTCTCTTGACCCTCCCACACTCCTTTCTCAGGGCCTTGGCCTTTTCCAGCTTGTTCCTTCATGAACCCCTCAAGACCTGGCTCCGTAGAAGCTTCTATATACATTTTCTCATTTTCTATACCTACAGCAACCCCAACACACACTGGCAATAACAAGGCTTTCCCATTATAGTTCTCCCTTGGAATTCCTCTCCTCTGAACCTAGAGCCTGCCTTACTCACCATCCTCCCTAGGAGGGGTCTTTTGAGTGTGAGCTAAGCAAATGCACATGCAGGGGCAAAACCAGCATGCATGAGATACTAGAGTCAGGCCATATGCTTTTGCTGCAGGGTCACAAGATGGAAAACATCTTAGTAGATGGAGATCTTGTGGTTCTTTTTGGATGTGGTGGTAACTGAGCCTCAGACTCTCTGATGTGTCTCAGGCCACATGTCTAGCAATGTAGAGGAGCTAAGTCCAGGTTGTGGAACTGGATAGATGCTCCACCTCTCAGCATACCTATCTGGACCCTTCTTCACTCCATGGTCATGGAGTTCCTCCCACTTTTTTCACCATCTTTCCTTAATTTTTCTTTCCAAATATCACACAGCGTTGTAATTGCCAAACCCTGGGCTTAGATATCTGTCCCCAGTCTGAGTGTGTTATTCATTCTTTGGCTTTATACCTGGTACAGTGTGAGTCTCAGTAGAGGTCAGCTGCTACTGTGATCATAAATTATACTCCAACAAATCCCTCCAGCACACACAGATAAAGGGGCCAGTAAACTCCTCTTAGAATTTTTCTATTCATAAAATATGCAGCTGCATAGATTCCTTTGTGGCCATGGGAGGGGGCCTGTGCTGAGAGAACCAGGGGGTATCTGGGTAGATAAGGCAGGGTTAATGGGGTTGAGAAGGCCTAAGACTTATGATCAGAGATGTGACCTTTAAACTGAAGGTCAGTCTTGCTTAGATCATGTCCCCCAGGAAAATGTCAGCATTGGAAGATACTGGCATGATGATACAAAATAAAGAAGAGAAGATACTGAAGTAGAGACCTGAGACAAGCCAACAGAGGCTACAATTGCTGAGTTGGACTCAGATAAGTCCAGACCAGGAGATTATAGCCATTATGGAAAAACCATTATTCTTGTTTCTTTGTAGATCAGTTTCTCTGTGTATAAAAGAATTTGGTTAGAACTTGACCCTCACCACTCACCTGGAGGTGTTGCTATATATACAGAAAGAGACAACAAAATCTAGTAAGAAAACCTTGAGTTCAGTGAGGTGATTCTTAAAAAATATACCTAAACAGTTTGAAACTCTTTACCAACAAATGATTCATGGACTTGCTTTCCCTCATTACGACTGACTGACTGACTGACTGACTGACTTACTGACTGACTGACTGACTGACTGACTGACTGACTGACTGACTGACTCACTCACTCACTCACTCACTCACTCACTCACTCACTCACTCACTCACTCACTCACTCACTCATTCTCTCCCTCTCATTTCTATTTCTCTCTGTTTACCAGGTCATTCTCTGAACCTATGCTGTTTCCCAATATCTTACTTTTGGAATCATTGACTACACTCTAGGCTTGTCAAAAGCTTTTACAATTATCATGCTTCCCTTCTTAGCCAGATCCATGTAGTACTGTGCCAACTCCAGCTCATTTGAGCTGCTCTATTGGAGTCAAATGCAAGGAAGGTTCTGATTCAGCCAACTGGCTAGATTAGGATATGTTAGGAGTCCTTCCACTCAACTATCCCTCCAAAACTCACCAAGCTTTAAGGCGCCTCCACTAAGCTCTAGAGTCCCTTGGGACACCTTTTGAGAATTGCTGCTTTGATTTTGTTCCCTATTATTCCTTGGAAATCTAAATTCTGGGGCCATGGACTCAGCATCATCACAGTCTTGACTCCATATTCAGTCTATTGAAGTTTAAACAAAGCCAGATCAGAGAGTGATAGGAAAACTTTTATCTCCACTTATCTCCTGCCTCTGCCTTCAAAGATCCAAAAACTCAACCCCCCACTGCCCCACCAACAGATCCTCCAGTTATGAAACTCTGCACTGAGGTTCCAGATACATCTTAGCACACTGGCCAGGGAGACACAATGATGAGTGGCTATGCTGATTAGTGTCCACTTCACCATTATGCTCCATGACCCAGGGATCTGGCCTTATGCTGAATCTTCAATACAGGTCACTGAGAGGGATGGATGAGAGAAAGTTTGGATTCTACCCGACCACTCCTTTCTGCTTTGGGGCCACCTCCCAGTGTAATGTACAGATCTCATCAGCCTATCTCCTTGGCTTCAGCTCTCATGGGGCTCCAGTAAAATAGTTCCAAGTAACATTTCCCTCTTCTTACCCCATTGCTGGACCCTTGATTGATTCATCTAGAACTGGTCCACCCTATAACCTCATTAAAATGTTTGCATTTAGTTAATCTGGAATGGATTATGATCCTCTTCAGGTAGGAATTATAGTGATCTTGCCCAGACTTCATCACCATGGCCCATTCAACGTCATAGCTATGAGCCTGTCTAGACATGTGTAGACCCCAGGATGAGTCCAAGATGCAAGCTTATATGCCAAATTTGATCCAACACTTGTCTATAAAAGGTAGACTGACCTGTCCCAACTCTGAGCCCAGCTATACCCACACTCACCCCATAATCTGTTCATACTAACCACCTCCCAGCCTGGGCCTCATCCCTGTGAGGCAGGCCCTCAGCACTTACTTCCAGCATCTCCTCATGGCTTCATGGTATAAGCATCATACACACCCTGTGTGCTTTTATAGCATACCTAAAAGTCCCTAGAGTTTGTGCTTTCACTGTTCTCTATTCTAGAGATGAAGAAACCTTCAGAAGGATAGAGAGTAAAGGCCTTACTCAAGGTGCCATCTAAGAAGTACCAGGCATTGGGTCTTCCTGCTAGAATCCATGAACCATAAAGCTCTGTTGAGCATTACTTTGGTCTTGGGAAGAGAAATGCACATCCCTTCTAAATCTCTGACGGGTTTTTAGCCATCCCTGAAGCACATGGCACAAAGAGGCAGACAAATGACACAGAAAGGCTGATCACCAAGCACCATCTCAAGAAGCAGAGTAATTAGGTGAGAAGAATGAAAAGGCATCCTATCTCTGGAATAAGAGGTTTTTACTTTATTGTCTGTGATGATACCCAAGCTTGAGGCCTTCTGAATGACTCTTCTTAATCATCTCCTCACATGTCTGCCCTTTGCTTATCTTTCCAATTTAGGTTTGAACATCATCTCCTCAGAGAAATCCTCCAGGACCCTCCAAACCCCCTTGGACTCTCCCCCTCTCGGACTACTCTTTCCTTCGTAGCAGCTAGTAGCAGCACCAGTTTGCCAAGTGTGTGGTTGGAAACATTTTTGTCTCCCTCATTAGACTGAGTATGCTGAGGCTAAGGACCACCTCTACGCCATAGATCTGGCCCCACAGTGCCATGCCTGGCACATAGCAGGCACCAGCGAGCATTTCTCAAAAAGAAATATGTGCTAGTGTATTGCGCACTTATTTACTGGAGTTCAGAAATCCATTTTTATGTTCCCTGATCTTATTTAATAAATATCACTTAAGAACAATTTGATATCTATTGCAAGCTGTAAGCTGGTGAATCATGGAAATGTGATTTTTTACTTCCTGGTGATCAGTGATGCTTTTGTGCCCCTGGAGGAGAGAGAAGCAGAGAAAGAAAAGGAACATTGCTTAGGGGGCCTGGAGGGGGTGGGATTTAGACTGGAGCTCTGGGCTTGCTGCTTTCTGACTGTGTGACCTTGGACATGACCTTTTCCCTCTCTGGTCCTGAGTTTCTTCAGCTGTAAAATGAGCTTAGACCAGTGACTCTCCAAGGGCTCTTTCAGCTATAAAAGTTTAAACTTGGAGAATTGCATGGGCTGAACTTGTATGTGGCTGAAATGATTGAATTTGAGGCGCTGGAGCATGTTTAGAGCTATACTAGAAGAAGAGTGGCATTTGGGGTGTTCCAGGTCCAGGTTGAAGTCTGGATGGCTCTTTGAATGTGCTATGTATGTGTGTGGGGGTGGGTCCCAGTGCTCCTGGGAGATGCTGGGCTGTTGGGCACAATGAGAGAGAGCAGAGCTCGTCCTTTCCCTGCTCCTTCCCCCAAAACTGGAACCAGGCAGGAAGAGGCTGCAAAGAAGGAATAATAATGTCCCATTCTTATCCCCCACTGTCATCTCCTCTTTCTCAGGCGAGCGAGCACCCCATTGCTTCTCAATAACTGAGCTGCAATGAGTGTTGGAGAAGATAAGACCGAGTTTCCAAGCCCCGTGGTCCAAAGAGTCCGCCAGAGCCTGAGGGTCGTAGGGTCTGCCCGGGCCACTGCAGCAATGCCTATTAATCGCTATTTAAGTGGGTTCATCAGCGTGGAGCAGCCCTGGATGCTGCTGAGCTCAGCCGGGCCCAAGGAATGGGGAGCTGGGTTAATAACACCTTATTTAGCAGAAAATTCCACTCCACTGGAGCATGTTTCAGAGGAGTTTGATTTGAATGAGGATTGATGTCAGTCCTGTAAGGCAAAGGCGCCTGAAGCTGCCGCTGCAGTAACACGAGCCACTAGTGGTAGCTTCAGGGAGACATGAGGTGCCCTGAAACCTCACCCCACAGGAGTGTGCAGGCACTGGGCTTGTCCACTTTGGGTGGAAGTATGGACAGTCTTCAGGGTCCTGGTTAGTGGGAATCCTTTGGTCTGTGTCTACTTGTGAGCTGACAGATGTGGTTTAAATCTGGAGTGGTCACTTCTGACTTGTGTGGTCTGGGGCAGCTGGTGTGACCTCTCAGGTGTGGCTGAACCCTGTTTGCCAGAACAGCTTGGCATGCAGAGACTGGGTGGGAGACTGGAGGGGATGGGACAGTGCCATGTGGAGTTGGAGATCCCATATGGAGGCCAAAAGGTTTGGATTTACAAGGAGAGGGGGCCTTCTGCCTTCCCAGGAGCAGGCAAGTGGGGAAGGGATATGATCCACTGTGATTAGCTTCCAAGAATTCAGTTCTGATATCTGGCTTGTTGGGCACCCTATCACTTAGCTCTTAGGTAAAGCTCCCATCTGCCTCTGATGTTAATCTGTCCCCATACCCCTAGAAGTGGAGGCCTGGTGACTCCTGGTGCACAGAAGTTTTCACGGGCCCAGATGAGAGACAGGATGGGTGTCTCAGTCTGTCTCCAGCTGTCTCCAGCTCTGCCTGGTACTGGGTGCTAAGGGATGAAATCTTTCCTCTTCTGTTTGTTTCTCTGGGGTTTGCTACTGATATCTCTTGGGCTACCATGTAGCTGCTGAGGGAGAAATGTGAGTCCAGGATTGATCAGAAAGTTCAGGTTCACATGGAGACCTGGAATGCCCTTGGAATGCTATGGGAACATCATAGCCTCAAGGGTCCCCTCAAAGACCTAAATTCTGCACTGTCCTCTTCATCTGTGTCAGAGGCAGGAGCATGGTATTATGGGCCCTGGCAAGAACAGCGGTTTTCAAAGCAGTTGTTGAGAGTCAAGGTTGCCTGGTTGGTCGCTGCAAGGACAGGGAGGAGAGTAGAGTGTATCTCTGCTGTGTTGCCACTCAAGGACTTGGTGAGAGCCTCTGAATAGGGCCCAAAGCTTATGTACAGGGTTATTTTTAAATCTCTATGTGCTGGCGGTGGCTGGTTTGAATTCTCTCCTTCTCCGACCCTTTCAGAAGGAAGCTGGAGAATAAGGCAGGACACGATTGTTTACCCAAGTACAGATAAGATCAGCCTTGGCAGCTCCACTGAGCCCCGGCTCCCAAAGAGAAATGGAACGTAATAAACAGGTATCGGGGGATAAATAGGGAGGATTAAATCTGAACAAAGACAGGAACATCTGGGACAAATAAAAGCTTGTTCAGAGAATGACTGGGGAGAGAAAGGGAAGGAGAAGAAAGTGAACAGCTTTGCTCCTAGCTGCCTCTCCAAGGGCCCAGGAGAACAAGGTGCCCATAGGTCTCTGACCATGATGGGGTCCTATAGGAGAGCAGGTGTAGACTCCTGAGGGATCTTGCTTGGTCTGCAGCAGAAGTCAAGGGACACTCAGGCTTCTAGTCCTTTACATCAGCCATCATGTTCCCTCCTCAAGACCTACTTCAGCCCCCACTGCTCCACATTTTGGATTCTCCTGACTCACTTCCCTCACTTGCTTATCTAGAGATAATCGAGCTGATTTTTCCCAGAATTCTGACAACCTGAATCCCTTTGGCCCTGCTCCGCAGACAGAACATGAACCCGATTTCTGTTCTAGGCAGACCTATGAAAAGCATGCACTTTAAAATGCAGTTTAAAGAAGAATCAATATGTTTTTTGGTTTTGTTTGGGGGTGTGGCCACACCCAGTAGACTCAAGGTTTGCTTCTGCTTCTGCTCTCAGGAATCACTCTTGGCAGGGCTGGGGAGGCCATAGAGAGCTGTGGATCAAAGCTGAGTCGGTTGCATGTAAAAAAAGTACCTTACTATGGTACTATGTCATTGGCCCTAAAAAGGTTTTTCTGAGTTCCTGTCCTATCCCTCCAGTCTGCTCACAATGCAGTGGTCAGTCAGAGTCCAACAGCATGAGGCCAACTGCACGACCATGTCAAGCCACATTTAAAAACTCTTCAGGAGAGGAAAGCAATTCCTCACTAAAAAAAAGCCTCTTCACTAAAAATCATGAGTATACTAGGAAAAAAAAAGTCAAAACTAATATTTTCAAAACACTGAAATTAATTAAAGATACATAACAATTTAAAGACTCTATATCCAAGAAAAATGGCCTCCTTTTAGCAAGAACAATGAGCTGTGTGCTTTAACTGAATTGCTGGTGCGCAATTTTGTGGAAGCCTTGAGAAGCAGCAATGTTGTGCTCACAGGGGCTAGGAAAATCATTGATCTAGTGGTATGATTAAGAGTATGAGGGTGCTCCCCAATACCTTTATCCATAATGGTCACTTCTACTTCTACATAATGATAACTCCTACTTCCTCAGTTTCTTACATTGGCTTTGACTTCACACTGGTACAGGGGTAGAAAGTTTATTTGTTTTTTTGGTTTGGGGGCCACAGTAAACTACACCTGGCTGTACACCCAGGAATCACTCATGGAAGACTCAGGGAACCAGTTGAGATGCTGAAGATCAAACCCGGGTAGGATGCATGCAAGGCAAATGACTTATCTGTTGTGCTATTACTCTGGCCCTGGTGGGGTACATTTTTCTGCAGTGTCTGTCAAAAATAATCCTGTGTGGACAGCAGAGTGTGCATAATTAAAACACATGCCTTACACTACAGACAATGACCTGGATTGGACAAACTAGTTTGCCTGGAGTCTAGAGTTGGTCTTATGCCAGGAAACTTCAGGGGTACAGTCTCCTTGTATTTAGGCCAAGGCTTTTCCTTCCCATGTCCCCCATATTTTGGTGGGCCTATGCAAATGATAACTGCCACTCTAACACCATTTTTACTGTGCTCCTTTGATTCTAAACCTTAAAAAAATAACAAAACCCACTTAAACTTTTGAGTTTAACTAAAACTAATATGCATGTGCATGGAAAGGTAAAAAACTACTATGCCTTCAAGTTTAAGGAGTTACAAAAATTTTATGGCTTTAGATTGCTTTGTGTACTGCTAAGAAATGTTATAATGTACTACAATCTGGGGACTTGAGGGACAAAGTAATTGTACACGGGTATGGTTTTCTTTTCCTTTTCTATTTTTTGTTTTTTGGCCACACCCATTTGATGCTCAGGGATTACTCCTGGCTAAGCACTCAGAAATTGCCCTTGGCTTGGGGGGACCATATGGGACACCGGGGGATCGAACCACGGTCCTTCCTTGGCTAGCGCTTGCAAGGCAGACACCTTACCTCTAGTGCCACCTCGCCAGCCCTGGTTTTATTTTTCTTAATGTTCTTTGACTGTAAGATCAAAATTAAGGTGTCAGCAGGGGTATTTTTTTGAGAACTCTATTTTTGGGTCATTGTCCTTTCACTGCATCTTTACCTTGTCCTCTTTCTTTGCATCATTGTTCACATGATTAATAATAAATAAAAGATAGGAAAAAAACCACATGCCTTACATGTAGCTGGTATAGTTTGATGTTCAGAGCCACATGGTTCTCCAAACATTGCCAAGTTCAGCCCTGCAGGCCTCCCAAGTAATATCAGGGTGTTCTGGTTAATCCCCAGATCACAGCTCTATATTCTCAGGTGATTGTATGGACTTGCCAGCCTCATAAGCTGAGAGTCAATGGAAGGAGCCCCAGTACTCCCTAAGCATTACTTGGAAAGGACCCTGAATATCTACAAATAATCCAGGAAAATTGTTTGATATTAGTTTTTAGCGTTAGTGACAGCTTTGGGGTAAACAAGAGACTGGCCCAAACTTTCAGTCTGGTTAATGAGATATTGTGAAAGAATTGCAAAGTTGACATGGTTGTGGGTGGCATGAAGTGCATACAGATGCCTGGGCTGTATGCACTAGGAAAGATTTGAGAAGCACCCCAATGTCTCACATCAAGATTATTCCAGGTAGGCAAAGAAGGTTTAGGCAGATTGTGACCACCACAGTTCTAAAATGGAACACATACATGTTCAGACCCAGAGATAAAGATGAGTTCCAAGCACTTAAGGAGAACTGTATTCCACCACTAGAGAATCACTAAGATCAATGGATGCACATAACAGAAAATACCGACTTTGCAAGGTTAGTTCAGAAAAGCCACTGACTACAAACAGTGTCATTCTGAGGTAGGAGAAAAATATGATTTTGAGAATGGCCATGCTATTTTACTTAAAACATCTGGTCTTTAAAAACAAAAAATCCTAGACATACAAAGAACTAGAAAAATCAGATCTCCCACAGATGCCACATACCATATAGCTAGTTACATGCAAAAGAATAGCATTGAATCTGACATCAATCACACACTCAAACCCACTAAAAACAAACCAATGACCTAACTGTAAGCCCTAATTTAAGAAAAGTCATAGATGAAAACACAAAGAGAATCTTCATGACTGTGTATTTGGTAATGGCTTCCGAAATTTGACACCAAAGCACAAGTGACAAAACAGAACCCAGATCAATTGAATGCCATCAGCATAGAAACTCTGGGCGTCAAGGACATCACAGAGAGTGTGAAGAGACAACCTGCTTAATGTGAGAAAACATGTATAAACAAGTTATTTGATGAAGGGCTTGTACTCCAGAATCTATAAAGAACTCTTACAGCTCAATAGTAAAAAGACAGCGCAATTAAAAAAAAAATAAGGGCAATTTGAATAGATATCTACACAGAGAAGTATACACATGACAAATAAGCACATGAAAAGATACGCGATACCATTAGTCATTAGGGAGATGCTAATCAAAACCACGATGATATCCACTTTACACTCATTGGGAACTCTAGAATAAAAAAGTGACAAAATGACAAGGATTGACAAGGACATTAGAAATTGTAACCCTGATACTAAAGGAGTGTTGAATGGTAAAATGGTGTAGGCACTTCTTAATTCCCTGAAACGTTGAACATAAAGTAACAGTATCATCCAGCTATTTTCCTCCTAGTTATAACCTAAGACAAATAAATATAAACAAATATGTTTTTATTTATCCCCTGATAAACATATTTATATTTTTATATTTATGAATATATAAATTTATGTAATATTTATAGATTTATAAAATATAGACAATTATATATAAGTAAATCCAAGATAAATAAAGTCCTGTACATAAATGTTCATGCCAGAATCATTTACAAAAGTCCAAAAGGTGGTGCAAGATAATGTCTTTGGTAAGAAAAAAGCAGTCAGACCCATGGATGAGAGGGCAGGAGGAGGTCCAGGCCTGACTGCATTCAGAACTTCTAGCTCAGGGGTCAGAGAGATAGTGCAGCGGTAGGGCATTTGCCTTGCATGCGGCAGACCTGGGAAGAATCTGGTTCAATTCCCGGCATCTCAGATGGTCCCCAGGATGCCAGGTGTGATTTCTGGGTACAAAGCCAGGAGTGACCCCTGAGCACTGCTGGGTGTGGCCCCAAAACTAATCAATTAATTAATCAATAAATAAAGTTAAAAAAATAAGAGTTTCTAGCTCTTGGGCTATAGTGACAGTACAGTACTAGGTAAAGAATTTGCCCTATAAGTGACTGAATCAGGTTTTATTATTGGCCACTATATGGTCCCCTGAGCCCACCAGGAGTGACCCCTAAGTGCAGAGCCAGGAATAAGTCCTGAGCCCACCTGGGTGTGGGCCCCACCAAAACAAAACAAAACAAACACAAAACACACACATAAAAACTTCTCTTGTTTCTAGCACATCCATCTTCTCATATAAATCTGCTGTTCCTGCCATCCAGTGGACCCTCCAGCCCACTCCATAATATAACTGTTGCTACCACCTATTTGGAGACAGGGAACATCAGTCTTTCTTCCAGGACCATGGACAGTTCTCCAGCTCCTCCTGTGTAAGAAAAGCACATTCTATTGCTATTCATCACATTTCATCTTTAAGCTTCCTTTATTTTATTTTACTTTTTATTTAGCACTACAATTACAAACATGATTGTAGTTGTGTTTCAGTTATAAAAAGAACACCCCCTTCACCAATGCAACATTCCTATCAACAATGCCCCCCATCTCCCTCCTCCTCTACTCCCTGCCTGTATTTGAGACAGGCATTCTATTTCTCTCACTCATCTTGGAGCTTCTAAGTCTGGAATTTGCCTAGGGAATTTTGTTTGTTTGTTTTGGGATCATATTCAGAGATTATCAGGGATTACTCCTGTCAGGGTTCAGGGGACCACATAGGATACTGGGAATTGAACCTAGGTTAGCCAACTGCAAGGCAAGCTGTATCTTCTGTAATATAGGCTCCAGGGATGAAAATGTTTGAGTTCTACCTCTCTTGTTGGAGAACTCTTCTGGGTCTATACATCCTTACTCAGCCCTCTGAACCTGCCACTACCCTGCACTTTGGACTGTCACAAGTAGCCTGTCTGTCAGCTATGTGGGAAGCCTGGCTGTCAGCCTTTGTCTGCTCCACTGCCAACTCCCCGAAATATACCCTTTCTTTCCAGGGTTCTTCCCATCAGCTGTGTATCCATTGGCCTCACTGCCTCCAAAATCGCCCTCTTTATATTACTTTGTATATATTTGTTAAATGATGCACTGCACCTCAAAACATTGTCTGAATATCAGCTAAAGCAACCAGCATGTCTTGTACCCACTGTGGGCTTCATGCTGTGACATAAACTTCACATTTATTTCTGGAAGACCCTAGTGTTGCTATGGAATGTGGGGGTCATTCCTACTGGTACTGGACCAGTAATGTAGGCCTGGTGGTTTGGTGCTTATTTCCAGACATGCAGTGGTTCTTGGACTTGATGCTGCTGTGGGCCACTCAGTCCACCTAAGCCATACCAGGCAGTGCTCAAGGGCCAAGCAGTGTCCAGAGTTGAAGTTGGAACTTTGCACATAGAAGACCTGTGCTCTACCCCTTTGAGTTATCACCTTGGTGCCCAGAAAAGTAGGCTCTCACAGGGTGCTTTCTCAATTTCTCCACTGTTACTATGAGGAATTCACAATTCAGAAAGGTTAGGATTTATCCCTCACTCTGGAGAATGTCCTGATTTAAGCTTATGTCTTTCTGGACCCTGCTCTACCAAATTCTTTGAGTTGAGCCATGCTCTTCCTCTGTTCTGCAGTCTTCCAGATGTCTTTTTCATAGACAGGAAGTCCAGGGTTCATTCCTTGATGTCTCCCTATGAGCTGGCTTGGACCTGAATTTTCCATGAAGCTGCTGACCACTGAGTAGTTTCTCGAACTCATCTTTTTATTGGCTTCCTCTGATTTTTCTGAGGAAACCCCCCCCCACACACACACACAGATAGAAAATGCCTCCTCTAACTAGCAAGAATTAACCATGATAAAAAAATCTGTGTGGGCTCTCAGAATAGCATCTCTTTACTCTGTAATAGCAAAGGGAGGAGTTTGGAAAATACAGGCTACAGGGTTTTTTTGTTTGTTTGTTTATTTGTTTTTTTTGGTGGGACGGGTCAAAAAGGAAAGCAGAATATTTCTTATTATTGAGCCCTGAACTTGTTTTTGTTACTTATTGGGACGTTTATCTAATTTCTGATCCAAATAAAATTACTTCGGAGAGTGAAATGGATGCTATTTATCACTAAAAAGGCAGCAAGTGAAAAACTCTGAAGAACCAAAATGAGCACTCCCTGTAAAAACCCATTGTAAAGCTTCTTTAACCAGGAGAAGCCAGACCCTCTTCCCCAGCCAGTATGGGCAGTATGAGATGGGATCCTACACAACTTAGAGCTGCATCTAGGAGGCTTTGAAGCTTCTATGCAGCTGACAGCACCAGGGAAGCTGGCTGCCTGGGAGGGTAGTAATGGCAGAGAGACAGTGAGGGACATAGACTCTGGGATGTCAGACCATGCTCCAGGTTGATAAGGCAGTCTCAGTGGGGGGTGGGATAGGGGGGTGGGGAAGGGTCATCTGATGACCTGAGTGTTCCCCTAAAGGCAGGAAGACTAGTTCATTGGCCATCTCTGGATCATGTAAGCTTGTGTAATAGCTTCTGATCCATTTCTTTTCTTTTCTAAAGAGAGAGTGGGCTGTAGGCTCTGACTCATGCAATCAGAAAAAGTGTAGGATTTTGTTTGTTGTTGGTTTGTTTGATGTGTGTTCGTGCATGTGCATGTAAAAGTAGTGGAAGCAAACTTTCTAAAGTAGAAAGAGTTGTGGCCTTGGGGATGCAGGCCAGAATTATGTTCACATTCTGGACTCCAGACATGCTCAGGCATCTAGCTGAACAGGGTTTCTTGTAGCAAGCACCTTGACCGGAGTGCTTGGGACTCCATGCACTCACTTTCCAGCTAATCGTTCTTCAGGCTCCTGTCTTCTCTGTGAACTTGCTATTTGGGAACTTGCTTCTGACTAACCATGGTGGAAGCTTCCTAGAGGGCAGCATTTATGGAGATACCTTGGGCCTAACCTTTTGTGTAGTTCTTTGTTCTCCCCAGACAGTGCTCATGAACCTTCCTGATCTTGGGGGTCCAGGAAGCATCCTGCAACATTAGCTTATTTGACCTGTGTCATGTCCTCCAGGTCCTCACACAGTCCCTGCTCCAAATGTTATTGCTCGGCCATATGAGGGATGCCTCTTTCCTTTTATCTTTTCACCCCTTACAGCAGCAATGGTTCCATGACTGGTTAGGGAGCCTACTACACTCTTATACAAATCCTTAGATCTGTTGTGGATATTATGTGACTTTCCTGATGGGACAGCCAGCATTCTGAGAGAAGGAGAAAGACTCAGAAGCTCTTTATCTGGTTTCCTCCCCTTCTGTTCTCTCAATGCATATAGCCAGTGGCTTCCTCATAGAAGAGGTTTTGAAAATATTTGTTGAGAAAAATAAGCAAAACCAACATGAAGAGGGAAGAATGAAAAGTGAGAGAGCTTCTAACCCATTTGCCCTGCCTCTCCTGGCTTATTCCATTGTTGGCTGCTCTGAGTCCTTGGAGGCCTGCTACTGAGAGGCCATGTGTGGCCAGAGTCTGCCTGCATGTACTTAGAGAGTGCAGTCTCCCCACTGCCACAAGGTGCCTGTTTTAGAATGTAGCTGCAGAAGGCTTTCTGCTCCCATCTCTCCTCCTCCCCCTTCTGGAGACACAGCACCCAGAACAAGTCAAAGATGCTTTACTCTTGTGCTCAGAGGCTCCTCCACATCAGAGGCAGTATGTTCAACATAACATGTTGAAAGCCAGGACTTCCTACCCAACCAGCTTTGCACATGCTCAGGACTTTCCTTTTTCTCAACCACCATTTTCCATGAGCAGTCAAAGTGATCTTGAAAAAAAAAAAGACAAAGTCATCATGCCTCTCTGCTGCCCAAAGTCATCCATCCATCGTTCTCCCAAACCATTTCCCAAATTATTTGCAGAATTCCTGCAGAATCACCCCCTCTGCCCCCCTCCCCACCCTTCCATATCCCCAGCACAGATCCTGCTTGTCTTGCCCATCTCACGTCTCAGGTGTCAGGTTTCCACTTCAATGTCATCTTGGAGAGGCAGGCGAGCAATGATGGTGTTTGCTTTCACAAGACTGGTTCATACCCAATAGATACCAGGCACTGCATACTGTCCCCAAGCCCTATTGGGAGTCAGCCCTGAATACTGCTGGGTACCCTTCTCCACATACTTTGTCTAACCTACTCTGTATCATTCCAACCCCAACCATGTCAGGACAGCCTCCTGCACTATTGGTCAATTTAGCGCCAGTTTACCCTTTTGCACAGAAGCAACAATAGAGCCCAGATATTCCTTTTCTGTCCCCTCCTCCCATGGGGTCTCCATTGATTAGCCTTGTCTCTCACCCCCTAAATGCTTCTTTGTCAATTTGTGACATCTTAAGAGATGGAACATGGAAGTTTTATTACATTAAATGGCAACACCTACTTCAATATCAGACACTGTGGCAACAGGCAGCTCGTGGAGGGTGATGGAGAATGCTCCCTGTATGCTATGCAAACCATCCCTTGAGGAAAAGCTTTCTAGACAAATGAAAAAGGGATGGATAGCCCTAGGAAGATCTCTGAGATGCAAGGGGAGAGGATGTTCTCAGAACAAGCTCTGAGGCAACATTGAGGAAGAGGGAGAGTGAGAACTGACTGGTTTTTGCCTTTAGGACTTTAACAATTCCTTGAGAGTAAAGGGAGTTCTGGAAGAGTTGGAAACAGGTGAATGGAAAAGTGGTGGCTGGAACTTGGCTCTCCCTGGCCCCAGCCGGCTCCTTTCCTGCACCCACCCAGCAGAAAGCAAGCCCGGGTGACTGCAACTGCTCAGCATAAAGCAGCCGTCACACATACCTCACAATGGTTTCAGAGGAAATGCAATTTCTGTGCCTATTTTCCTTGTGTCTCCAGGTCTGTGTGTGCCTTCAGAGTCCAAGGTGACACTGTCAGCATTGAGAAAGTGAGGTGACATGGGAGGGAGATTGAGGGGCACCATGACTGCCTCTGAAGGATTGCCCAGGAAAAGAGAGTGAGCAAGATGAGTTGGGAGGAGGGACACAGCCCAGAGGACAAGACAGAGTGCAGGGTGCTGCAGGCCCTGCTGGGGAGCCAGAGATGTTTCCAGCCTTAGGCAGAGACAGTCTATTTCATAAAGACTGTTCTTGTTCATAGAACCAGGAAGCCAGGGGAGTGAAAGGGGTTGGTAAAGAGGGCGCCAAAGGGACATTTCACTGCACAAGTCCCTGAATGCAAAGCTATGGAGTAGATAGAACAGTTCAGGGAGAACCAGTGTGCAGCAAAGGCCCCAGAATCTCTCTCTCCCTGTTCCAATTTCAGCACAGCTTTGTGTGACATAGGGAAAGTTACATAGCCTATCTGTTTCTCACCCAAAAAATGGGAAGAAGAAAAAAATGACACCAACTTCTAAAGATTGTGGCACCTTGTTCATGATCAAATCCATTAAGAGTTGGCAACTGACTGTTTGGACCTGGAGTTTGAGCAACAAAGAGAGAGAAAGAGGATAGAAAACAGCTTGGTAAACTAGAAACTCAATTTCAAGAGCAGTGTTGGGGACAGACTGGCTTTGTACCAATTAGGGAAGCTGAGGTACAGATTGAGTAGGCATGGTGGAGGTGAGGGAGGATCGTACTACTCACTAGGTTGGATGCTATCTGATCATAGCTACTTGTTCATTCCTTCTTCAGGAGAAATGATTGTGACCAAGTTACAGGTTTGTGTGAGACATGCATTTAATCAGAGATGCCAGTGAAATATAGACTGCAGTTCTCTAAACTTGGGGACTTCCACAGTCACAGAGAAGAGTGGCGATTGCAGGAGGTGCTGAGGGAAGTAAAAGACAGTGATGAGCATATGACAGAGGGTCATAATGGTGTGGACATTAGGAAAGGTTTTCTGGAATAAATAATGTTTTAGTTAAGTTCTGAAGGAGTAGTAAATTCAGCTGGGCAGCAGGAGATGCAGAGGGGGCAGTGCTACAGGCACAAAGCATAGCATCTGGGAGAGACATGGCCAGAGAAAGGATACTTCTTTGGAAAAAAAGACAAACTCAGAGGTTTATATCCATAAATCCAGAGAGCTGGTGACTGAGAGGACCAAGCTGGAAGCATTGGTAGAGAGATGGAGATGGAGATGTATATCAACTTCAGAAGTTTAGATACCTTGCAGGAAATGGGAATAGTGTCAAGCACTGATTTTATTTTAATATAAATAAATTCTTTAATTGAATCACTGTGAGATACAGTTACAAAGTTGTTCATGATAGTTTCAGTCATACAATGTCCAAAATTCTTCAACAGTGCACTTTTTCTGCTGCCTGTTTCTTCTTCTTCTTCTTCTTCTTCTTCTTCTTCTTCTTCTTCTTCTTCTTCTTCTTCTTCTTCTTCTTCTTCTTCTTCTTCTTCTTCTTCTTCTTCTTCTTCTTCTTCTTCTTCTTCTTCTCCTCCTTCTTTTCCTTCTTTTCCTCTTCTCTTCTTTTCCTCTTCTTCTCCTTCTTTCTTCTTCTTTTCCTCTTCTCTTCTTTTCTTCTTCTTCTCTTTTCCTCTTCTCTTCTTCATTTACTCTCCTCCTCCTCCTCCTTCTTTTTCTTCTTCTCCTCCTCTTCCTCCTCTGCCTCTTCCTTCTCCTCCTCCTCCTCTGTGGTGGCAATCTTGTTACTTAAAGTGTCTCATGCATATCTCCTCTCAGCACTCAGTTCTTGTCCAGGGTGATCATTTCCAACTACTAATTTTCATAGTGGTCCCTTCTCTGCCCTAATTGCATTTCTTTGCTCTATGAGGCAAGCTTTCTCCATGAATGGATCCTCCTAGCCCTCATATCTTTTGTATCTGGATAGTAACATCATATTATTTTTTTATATCCCACAAAGAAGTGTAATCTATTTTGTCTGTCCCTTTCTCTTTGGTACATTTCACTCATCATAATACTCTATATATCAGTTCATTTATAAGCAAATTTTATGACTTCATGTTTTCCTAATAGCTGTGTAGTATTCTGCTGTGTAGATGTGCCAGAGTTTCTTTATTCATTCAACTGTTCTGGGCACTTGGGTTGTTGTTCAGATTCAATTGAGAACAGTGTTGCAATGAACATAGGAGCAAGAACAATTTGAAATGGCCCAGGGACAGTGCTAACAGGGAAACACTTCCAGAATTGTTCAGTGGAGTGGTCACAAGTAGCCCAATATGGCAAAGACTCTGAGTGTTCTTCATTCTTGGCTCTCAATGTGCTTGATCATGGGTATGGCCTGAAGGACTGTGAAGACCCTCAGCTTATCCACACAGGTAGGAGCTGGTCCTCATGCCTCGTTTGAGGAAGAACTGGGGGGTTCAGGGACTGTTTGGGGGAGGTGGTTTGGCTAGACTGGGAGTGGGTGGCTCCAGGTGGGGGTGTGTGGAGCAGTACTGGGCTGGAGGCCAGTGGCACAAAGGTGCCCTGAAAGTTACTAGGCCTTTTGAGGTGATTGACTTCTGGGATCAAGACATTTCTCAGTCTGAAATCCAGTTTGAAAAAAAATCAATGTTTCACATTCAGCAGTGTTTGGTTAAAAAAAGAAAAATAGCTGCAGCTTGTACTTTAATGGCAGAAAAGAGTGAGTGCCATCAACTGCAATGGGAAAACAATAGGCTCTGAGGTTTGTTCCCTCTGCTCCAAAAAGAAGTTATTTAGCCCTGCGCATCATCCTCACAGACAGCAGTGGCATCTTCATTTGGAAAAGGCACCCTCTCTCCAGCCAGGAAAGTGGTGCTCTGTGGGTACTGAGGTTATCTCAGGAGGCTTGACTGAAATACCCTCATAGGACTGTGGCCCTGTCCCCCATTACCCACTCAGAACCTCTCAGCATTGCATGCCCATTTTAGGTCAAGTTTTCAGAAGTTGAGGCATCTCCATTACTTTAGCTTCAGCCCATGGCTCATCACCAGCTGATTCTAGCTTCTTTACCTGGCTGTTCTCAGGGGTCACCTGGACTTTAAGGCATTACAGTTCAGACTCAGGCCACAGATCATGTAGGGACTCTATCATTAATATCATTTTTAAAGCTTTTTTGGTAAGAGATGGATTTGGGTCACACCAGGTAATGTGGACATCTCCCAGAGTCATAGACCAACCTTCATGTGCTCCAGTTATTCCTTATCCAAAGTCCTATAGACCTGGTGAAATTTGCAGCGGGAGATGAGGATGTCAGAATAAAATGCATGGCTGTTTTGGAGAGTTCTCATTAGGGTTCATGCTTACTATGTACAGCCAGCCAGATGCCAATCCCTTCAGGCTGAGATACTTAATATGCATGTAGAGAATGAGACTCAGAGAACCAACTCAAGATGACTAGACTCACAAAAGTCTGATATACAAATTAATTTTATTTGTTGCTAGAGGATTGTTTATTTCTATAACTTGAATTCTTATATAAGCCACCCAGAAAATGTCCGTATAATTAAAAAATCACCATTTATTCCTTTTCTATCTTTACTATTTTTTCTTCATAATTTTCTTTTTTAGCAAATGACTACAGTTTTAGATATATTAAAGCTTCCTTTGTTTCTCTTTTTTGTCTGGGCATTGCTCAGGTCTTACTTCTGATTCTGTGCTAAGGGATCCCTTTTGGAAGTGCTCAGGGGATCATATGTGGTGCGGAAGATTGAACAACATTGGCTGCATACAAGGCAAGTGCCTTATTTGATGCCTTATCTCTAGCTCTAATTTATTGTATCTTAAGTGGTTTCCCATATAACTATATAATATTCACACTCATTGTGTAAGAGCTTCATGATGGAATGGCACTATGGCTTACTTAATTACAGAATTTTAGATATTCTATTGTTTTAATAATTTAGATGTGGCATCATGCCTGTAGCAACCTCCACACCAAGAGACAATTTTCAGCCCTAGCCCTAGAGCTGGGACTCCTGAGTCAGAGATGTATTTTTCTCTGGACTAGTCATGCATCTTGAATCTTCTGAGTCCTGCCCGAAATAGTGCAGGATCATTTTAGTCAAGCTCCAGAGGGTATAAATGAATAGGTACTACTAAAGGGAGTGGGGACATTCTGGGTCAGAATTAAAATACAGAGTTAAACAAAGTTAAAATAAATGTATTTTATTAGGACCTCTGTCAAAGTGCACAGTTGGATCACATGACAGTTGAAGAAAACCCTTAGATCAGAGTCTCTTGCACCTTTATGATGTGAACAAGCCGCTTACTAACAGACCTTTCCAAAGCTGACCTGACCCTGATGTCTTTCAGAAGAATTTCTTTCAGGGCCAGTATCCTGGGAAGGTATTTGAGCCAAGGCTAAACCAGGAGATCGTGAAGATTGTTCTTTTTTCTCTGAAGCTTAAGATTATTCAATTCAAGTAACTAAAATGTTCCGTGGTCCTCTCCTAGTTCCTGGGCTCATCCTTCCGGTCCATTTCCCTAGTTGCAGGCCCACAGCAGACTTGCATTTGCTCCACTTAGATTCCTCCAGCAGCTGCCTGTCTGTTCTCTGCCTGTTGCCTTTACCCTCTGCTTATGCCTCTCCAGCCCCTCTGTGATCCTGTTACCCCTTGTTCCAGGGACCCCAGTCCAATTCTTCTGCAGTTTTCTTCAAGTCGCCTACACAATTCCCACCCTCCACTCACTCAATCGAGAGCATGCTCAGTGGGCTGGACCTTCCCCTGGTTTCCAGGAAACCCCAGAGATGGTGAGAGCAGCCCCCCAGCATGTCTCCTTAAACTGAGTAACATCAAGAAGTGCAGATGCTGCCTCTGGTGGAAAAAATGGTGCCCTCAACTCCTGCTCCCTCATTTCCATGACAACCGGCAGGGAGGCTTAAATGATGGAGCTGGCAGTGTGGGGTGGGGGTGGACTTGAGTCTCCCACCTTCTCTTCAGGAAGTGGGTCCTCTAGGGCTCCTGGGCCCAGCTTCTGGCTTGTGTGCCTCTACTGGCCCTCTCTTCCAGCACTTGCTACCCTCCTATGTCTGCCCATCAACTCTCGCTTGTGGATCCTCAGTTCTTTGGCATGAGGATTCACAAGTGATGCTAGCCCAGGCTCTGGGTTCTGGTCAGGCATTTATCAGGGCTCCCACAGTACATGTAGAACAGGGAAGTAATAATGGAATGCATTTATTGCATCTTCATCATGTTCCAGGTCTCTGTCTTAGATATTACTTTATCTACACATAAATCATCGAATGTCAACTGTATAAGGGGACTTAGGGACAATCTCATAGTTTTCAATCAGGCTCTTAGCAAAGGACTCACTTACCTTTTGTAAGTGAAACTTTCTGGCAGGAACTCTATAGGTAGAGAAGATAAAAGAGGAGTCCCTTGCAGTGAACCTTTGCTCTCTGGCTTCTAGGAGACTCAAGGACCCACAAAAGCCCCTGCTTGGCCTCACCCTAGTTTATGGATATTAACCCTGGATCCAAGGAAGGGACCCTGGTTGAGGTTAAATAGTGAAGTTGAATAGTTGAATAGTGACTGTTCTGACCCATAGTACAGTGTATTTGGGCTTGCCACCCTGACTGGAGGTAGGTGACCATGTGGGCATGGCACTGACTCCCTCCATCTGGCTGCAAATGTCAGAATTGCCCAGTCTCTCATCTCTGTGGCATCACAGTCAGTTGCATGATGAAGTGATGCCTTTTGAGCAGGTGGTGTGGACAGTAGCCCTGCAGATGCTTTCAGAAGTGAGCAGATGTGTGGGCTCCACAACCCCTCTCAGGGCAAGCTAGTTTCTGGTGTCATCAGGATTCAGCCCTTACAAGGTGACAGAAACTCTGAATATTTCCGACACCTCCCTGAAATATTCCACATCCCTACCCTTACCCAAATAGTCTCTGTACAAAGACAGGCAACAGCTGCCCCTTGCCTTGCCAGTGGCTTGTACAGAGGTGCTGCTGGCTATGCAGAAGCTCATGTCCCAACACTCTGCTATAAGCATGTTGAGCAGGAGGTTCTCACCCACCTCAGCTCCAAAGGTACCCTCAGCTGCCTCTGACTGAGCATGTGTAGAGAGGAGAGCCAGGAATGGCAGGGTAGGGGGAAGTTGAACCTTTTAGGGTAAACAGCTTTCCTCCTGGCTCAGTCTAACGTCACCCACATCTCTTCCACGAGTATAGGAAAAGCAAGCAGAACTGGGGGGGGGGGTCTGTGAACCTGACACTTGTTTGGGTAAATTTGTTTTGTTTGTTTGTTTTTGTTTTTGGGCCACACCCATTTGACGCTCAGGGGTTACTCCTGACTATGCGCTCAGAAATCATTCCTGGCTAGGGAGGACCATATGGGACACGGGGGGATCGAACCTCGGTCTGTCCTACGGTAGTGCTTGCAAGGCAGACACCTTACCTCTAGTGTCACCTTCCCAGCCCCTGTTTGGGTAAATTTGTAAAAGAGAAATTTGAGGCTAGCCCAAGAGATGGAGATGCTTGTGGCTAAAAGAAGATGCTCTGCTGAGACCATCCACTAATGAGTCAGGAAGTATGTGACTCGACACCTCATGACACTGTGAGCAAGAAGGGACATAGATGACACCTCTAGAGATTTCCTAAAGTTTCCCCTTCCCCCAGGACCTTTGTATTTTGCTCATAGGGACCTATATGCTCTTCTTTCATAATGCATGACTCAGGTAGTAATTAAAATGATTGTGCATTTTCTGCCCATATGTACCTTTAGGCCATAAGCTCTGGTGGCCAGGAGCTGGCTCTATAGATGCAACATGTGCTTTTATGTGGGAGCCTTGGTTTTGATCTTAAACCTATGTGGTCCTGTGAGCACTGCCAGGAGTAACTCAGGAGCACCATGCTGTAAACAGCCTATGAGCACTGCTGGGTGTGACTCCTAAATAAAACAACAACTACCAATCAAAGGTTATATTTAAACTGCAAGTTCTGTTCACTGACATATCCATGGGACAAGTTTAGCACCTGGCTCTTACCTGATACTCATAAAAAATTCATTGTATGGATAAAAGATCCACTTTGGGCAATTCCCATATGGCTCCTTCCAAGTTTCAGAATTTACCCTTTAGAGAACAGAGTATGTGCTCACAGCTCCAGCACTGCTTAAGGATGACAAGGGGCTAAAA